>JAKCPB010000829.1:0-207994 GCA_021442155.1 Cymbidium sinense | reverse complement strand
CTAAAGTAGCAATAAATTAAATAATAAACCTAAACCATAAAACCTAATAAACCTAAACTAAGAATGGCGGAACCTTGGCGGAGAACATCACCATGATCGGTCCCAGATATAGTGTAGAAGAAGATCTTGTAGCTATTGCAGTGGTGGTGGGAATATGGAGGCTTGGTGGATATGGAGGTGGTGGCAAAGTAGTGGTTATGAGGCTGAGGAGGCGATGGAGGTTCTAGTAGTAATGGGAGGGAGAGATCAGGAGATGATGGTGAATCATGCTACTCTTAGAGGTGGTTCGATAGGAACTGGAGAAAGCGAAGAAAGTGGTTGATTATTACTGAACTATGCCTTTATAGTAGAGGCGGTTCTAGCTATCTAGGGTTTTTGATTTTCTCTATGCGTGCTCATTTTATTATCTATGTCGTCACTCGTGTCTTAGAAAACTTGGTGTGTTAATTGGTTGATGAAATTGAAAAGGAGAAATGTTAAATCTAAATTTCTTTGGTGTTAAAAAAAAACCATAAACCATAAACCCTAAACTAAAACCTCAACCCTAGGCCTAAAACTTAAACCCTAAACCCTTCACCCTAAAAACCCTATACCACCTAAACCCAAACTAAACCCTAAAACCATAAACCACAAACCCAAACCTAAACCACAAACAAACCCTAAAATATAAACCCTAAACCCTAAACCCTAAACCACAAACACCAAAACCCTAAATGTAAACCCTAAAACTAAACCTAAATAAAATCTAAAACTTAAACTAAACTAAATAAAATAATAAAATAAACAAATAATAAAACTATAAAAATAAAATAAATAATATAAAATAAAAATTTAAACTAAAACCTAAACCTAATAAAATAAAATAAATAAATATAATAAATAAAAAATAAAATAAATATAAAAAATAAAAAATAAATAAACCTAAATAAATAAAATAAAACTAAAAATAAAATAAACTAAAAAAATAAACTTAAAAATAAAACTAAAAATAAATAAATAAAACCTAAAAAATAAAAAAACTAAACCTAAAATAAAAATAAAATAAACAAAACAAATAATCTAAATAAACTAAAATAAACTATAAATTAACAACTTAAACCTAAACCTAAAAATATAAACTAAACCAAAACCTAAACCTAAACTAAATAAAATAAAATAAACTAAAGAAAAAAAAACCTAAACTAAAAAAATAAAACCTAAAACAACCCAAAATAAAACCTAACCTAAGTAAAAAACTTAAACTACATTAAAATATAAATATAAACCTAAACTAAAATTTAAACATACCTAAAAAATAATAAAATTTAAAAATGTAAACCTAAACCTAAACCTAAACTAAACTAAAATAAAACCTAAACTAAAAAAATAATCTAAACTAAATAAAATAAAAATAAACCTAAAATAAAAATAAAGATATAAAAATATATAAATAAACTAAATAAACTAAACTGTCGGGTTTGCAATTAAAAACCCTACATGACCCTCTAAACCCTAAATCCTGAGCCTAGGCTTACCCCCTGGGCCCTAGGCCACTGGGCCACCTAAACCTACAAAACCTGACCCTAAACCCTAAACCCTAAACCTCCTACCCACCTAACTCTGAGCTAAATTAAAATACAAGACTCACTAAATAATAAAACTAGACAAAATAACTAAAGATAAAAAAAACCCACTCTTAAATAAATAAATAAAATATAAACTAAACTAAATAAATAAAACCTAAATAAAAAATAAAATAAAATAAAAATAAATAAAAAATAAACTAACTAAACTAAACAAACCTAAACTTACAGGTTTGAATTTTTTTTGTAAAAAAAACCCAAAAAACAACCCTATAAACCTATAACTACTAAACCTAACCACAAACCCTAAACCCTAAAACACCTAACCCTAAACCCTAAAAATATAAACCATAAACCTAAACCCTCCACTACCACAACCATGCCACAAACCCTAAACCCTAAACCCCAAACCACAACCTAAACCCTCAAACTAAACCTAATGTAACTAAATTAAAAAATACTAAAACAAACCTAATAAACTAAACTTAAAACTAAATCCTTGGTAGCATGGAACATGACCATCAGTAGACTCAAGATCTGGCGGTGGAAGGCGAAGGCGGTGGTTATCGCAATGGTGGTCAGGGATCTGGAGGTGTTAGTGGGAATGGAGGAGGTGGTTGGAGCGTGGTATTGAGGCGGAGGAAGCGGAAACTTACTTTGGTGGTGAAGAGGAAGATCGGGATGTGATGGTGGATCCCTACGAGAGAGGTCGGGGTGGATTGATGAGCTGGAGAAGGAAATCTGATCTGCTTATGAAACTATGTATTTATAGTAGAGTTCTTTATATAGAGGCGTTCTAGTTATCTGTTTTTGATTTGCTCTATACATGCTCATTTTTTATCTATGTCATTGCTTGTGTCTTAGAATAGTTAGTTTGTTACTTGGTTGATGAAATAAAAAAGAACAAATGTTAAATCTGAATTTTCTCTCCGTTAAAAAAAATCAAAAACCCTAAACACTAATACTAACCCAGACCTACCTAAATTGAAACCACAAACCTAAACCTAAAACCACAAAACCACAAACCTAAACCCTAAACCCTAAACCCTAAACCCTAAACACTAAACCCTAATCCACTAAAACTAAACCCTCAAACCTACAATCTAAACCCAAACCCCATAAGCTAAAAAAACCTAAACTAAATAAAATATAAAATAAATAAAAAACTAAACCAAAATAAAATAAAAATTAAAAATAAAACCTAAACTAAAACTTAATTCCCTAAACCTAAAGATAAAATAAAATTAAAATTAAAATTAAAATCATAAATAAAACCTAAACTAAACTAAAAAAAATAAAACCTAAAATAAAATAAAACTAAACCTAAAATAAAATAAAATAAACTTAAATAAAATAAAATAAAACTAAATAAAATTTAAACCTAAAAAAAATAAAACCTAAAATAAATAAAAAAATAAAACCTACCCTAACTAAAAGAACTTAACTTAAAATAAAAATAAAATAAACCTAAACTAAACTAAAATAAGTAAACTAAAATAAATAAAACCTAAAATAAACCTAAACCTAAATAAATAAAATAAAAAAAATAAAAAAAAATAAAAACCTAAAATAAAATAAACCTAAACAAAATAAAATAAAATAAAAAGCTAAACCTAAAATAAAAAATAAAACCTAAACCTAAAATAAAATAAAAATAAAACTAAAATAAAATAAACCTAAAATAAACTAAGATAAACCTAAACTAAAATAAATAAACCTAAAAAATAAACTAAATTAAATAATAAAAAATAAAATAAAAAAGATAAAATATAAACCTAAATAAACTAAATAAACATTAAAAATTTAAAACTCCCCCTAGGCACCCCTAGGCCTAAACCCTGAGCCTAAAACACTGAGCCCTGAGCCACAGGCCTACCCTAAAACTGAACTAAAAAGCCACTGAGCCCTAGGCCACAAATAAAACCAGACCTAACCCAGCCACCCTAATCCCAAACCCTAAACCTAAACTAAATCTTAAATTTAAAATAAATAAATAAACTAAAACTAAATGAATAAAATAAAATAAAGATAAAATCCTAAATTGAGCTAAACTAAACTAAACCTAAATAAAATAAAATATAAAATAAAATAAAGCTAAATAAAATAAATAAATAAAAAACTAAACTAAAAAAATAATAAACCTAAAATAATAAATAAATAAAATAGACTAAACATAAATAAAATAAAATAAACCTAAAATAAAATATAAATACTAAATAAAAATAAACCTAAAAATAAATAAAATAAATATAAAACAAAAAGTAAGAAAAAACCTAAACTAAATAATAAAATTAAAATAAAAACTAAAGATAAATAAACCTAAAAAACCTAAAATAAAACTAAACCAAAAGACTAAATAAAATAAAATAAAATAAAAACTAAAAAAAATAAAACCTAAAAATAAACCTAAAGAAAACAAAAATAAACCAAAAAAATAAAATAAAACCCTAAACATAAAATAAATAAAAATAAAAAACTATCTAAAAAATAAACATAAACATAAACTAAATAAAAAAAATAAAAGTTAAATAAAACTAAACTAAAAACTAAATAAAATAAAATAATAAAATAAAAATAAAATAAACTAAAATAAATGAAAATAAACTAAAATTAAATAAACCTAAACCTGGGTTTACTTGATTTAGAAAAAACCCCCCTAAAACCCTAAACCCTAAATCCACAGCCTAAACTAACTAACCCTAAACCCTATCCTAAACCCTACACCTAAACCTACCCTAAATCTAAAATAAATGACCTAAACCTAAAAAAATAAAATAAAAACTAAACTAAACCTAACTACTAAAAATAATAAAATAAAAAAACTAAAAACTAAACTAAATAATAAAAATAAAATAAAATTAACTAAAATAAATAAAATAAATAAATAAAATAAAAAATTATAATTTGAAAAATAAATAAATAAAATTAAAAAAAATTAAAAAAAATTAAAAATTAAAAAAATTAAAAAAAAAAAACCACAACTAAACCTGAACCCTAAACCTGAACTAAACCTAAACACTAGACCTAAAACCCTACCCTAAACCACTGCTAAACCCAAACTAAACCACTACACCTAAACCCTGACCCAAACCACAAACCCTAAACCAAACTGAAACCCTAATTCAAAACTAAAGTCTAAAAAACTAAAATTAAATAAAACCTAAAAATAAAATAAATAACTAAACCTAACCAAAATAAAATAATAAATAAAATTAAATAAAAAACCTAAACTAAAACTAAGACCTAAACCTAAACCTAAACTTAAAAAAAGAAAATAAAATAAAAATAAAATTAATAAAATAAAATAAATAAAACCTAAACTAAAACAAATAAAATAAAATAAACCTAAAAAATAAATATAATAAAACTAAATGTAAAATAAAATAAAATAAATATAAATAAACTAAATAAAAAAAAAAAACCTAAACCTAAAAAAATAAACCTAAAAAAATAGAAAATAAACCTAAACCTTATAAAAAAAATAAACTATATAAATAAATAAAATAAACCTAAATAAACTAAAATAAAACTAACCTAAAATAAATAAACCTAAACCTAATAAACTAAACCCTAAATAAAATAAAATAAATGAAAATAAACCTAAACTAAACTAAAAATAAAACTAAAAATAAACCTAAAGAAAAACTAAAACCTAAACCTAAAATAAATAAAAAAAAAAAAAATCTAAAAATAAAAATAAAACCTAAACAAAATAAAATAAAATAAATCTAAACTAAAATAAACATAAAAAATAAAAAAATAAACTAAGATAAAACTAAATAAAATAAACCTAAAATAACTAAACTAAATAAAAATAAAAATAAACCTAAATAAAATAAACTAAAATAAACTAAGATAAATAAAAAATAAACTAAATAAACTTACCAGCCGGTTTGCTTGGTTAAAGACCCTCGACCCAAACCTACCTGAGTCTAGGCCACTGAGCCCCATGACCTAGGCCCTAGTCACAGGCCTGAGGCCAGGCACAGGCCCTGACTCCCCCAGGCCACCCCAGGCCCTGAGCCACAACACAAACCTGAGCCTGGCCCTAAACTGGCCACACATGACCTGGCCCTACTAGGCCCTGGGCTCACCCTAGGCCTGACCAACTCTGAGCCACAGGCCACTTAAAACCACTGAGCCACAAAACTGGCCTACCCTAAACATTAACTGACCACACCCAAACCTGACCTAAACCTGACCACAATCAACTGAGCCCTACTCTAAATCCTTAACCTAAAACTCTAAACCACAACCACCATAAATTGAAACCCACAAAGCAATAAATCCTAAACCATAAACACAATCATAAACACCAAACCTAAATCTAAACCTAAGTAACTTAATATATTAAAAATAAATCTAAACCATAAACCTAATAAATTTAAACCCTAAGAATGGGGAACCTTGGCGGGGAACATCACCATCAATGAGGCTTAGTAGATCTAGTGTGGTGGAGGCAAAGGAGGCGTTGGTTATCATAGTGGTGGTGGGGATTGGAGGTCTTGGTGGATATGGAGCATGGTGGTTATGGAGGCGGAGCGGGAGGTTAGCCATGGTGGTGGATCATTAGAAGTGATTGGTTACGATGAGCTGAAGAATGGCCGATCACTGCTTATGGAACTATGTCTTTATAGTAGAGATGATTCTAGTTATCTAGGGTTTTTAATTTCTCTATTATTCTCATTTTTTATCTGTCATTGCGTGTCTTAAACTTGGTGTGTTACTTGGTTGATGAAATTGAAAGAAGAAATGTTGAATCTGAATTTATTCTCTTATTTAAAAAAAACCCTAAACCCTAAACTAAAACTGAACCTTAGACTAAACATAAACCCTAAACCTAAACCAAACCCTAAACCCCAAACCCTAAACCTAAACCTTAAACCTAAAATAAACTAAATAAAACCTAATAATAAGATAAATAAATAAACTTAAACCTAAAAAATAAATAAATAAAAAAAACATAAATGAAAACTTAAAATTTAACTTAAATGAAAATAAGATAAAAATAAAAATTAACTAAAATAAAATAAATAAATACTTAAACTAAACCAAAAAAATTAAATAAAAATAAATAAAACCAAAAACTAAAATAAAACTTAAATAAAAAGAAAAACTAAATGTAAAATAAAATAAAATAAAATAAAATAAAATAAAAAACTAAATAAAAACCTAAACTTAAAATAAAACCTAAAATAAATAAAATAAAAAAACCATGTTAAAAAAACCTAAACATAAAATAATAAACCTAAACCTAAACTAAATAAACTAAACTAAATTAAAACAACATAAAACTTAAAAATAAACTAAACCAAAAATAAAAACTAAACTAAATAAAATAAAATAAACTAAAATAAACCTAAACTAAAAAAATAAAACCTAAAATAAACCTAAAATAAAACTTAAAACCTAAACCCAAAAACAAAATAGAAACTAAACTAAACCTAAAAAAATAAAAAACCTAAAATAAAATAAAATTAAACTAAACTAAAAATAAGCATAAACTGAAACTAAAAATAAAACAAAATAAAAAAAAACTAAATTAAAATAAATAAACTAAAATAAATAAAATAAAATAAATAAAATAAATAAAATAAAATAAACTAAAATAAATAAAATAAACTAAATTAACTAAATAAACCTAACTGGGTTTGCTTAATTTTAAAACCATAAACCATGAGCCCTAAATCCTAAATCAGATCTGGCCTACCCTACCACTAAAACCCTAAACACCTGGCCTGAGCCAGCCTACCCAGACCCTGATTGACTTAAACCACTGTCTAACTGACCCACTAGGCCCTGGGCCAAAACACTGAGCCTAACCCCAGACCACTAGGCCACTGAGCCCAAGGCCCACCCAACCACTGAGCCACTAGGCCCTAGTTCTGGACCTCACCCAGACCTGGCCTAAAACTGAGCCAAGACCACTGAGCCACTGAGCCATGATTCCTGGACCCAAACCTGGGCCCCAAGGCTTAGGCCTGGGCCACACTGAACCCTGGGCACCCAGGCCACTGGAGCCCTGAGCCCTGGGCCCAGGCTCTGACCCTGAGCCTAAAGGCTGAGGCTAAGCTACTAAATAAAGACCTAATATAAAATAAAATAAATAAATTAAACTTAAATAAAGATAAAATAAAGATAAAGAAACTTACCTAAACTAAAATAAAATAAAATAAAAATAAAATAAAGAAATAAATTAAATAAAACTAAATAAAACTAAAAGATAAAATAAACCTAAAATAAAAAAATTAAAAAAATAAAACTAAACATAAAATAATAATAAAATAAACTAAATTAAAATAAAATAAAAAATAAAATAACTGAACTAAAACCTCAAAATAAAACCTAAAATAAATAAAAAAATAAAACCTAAACTACTAAAAAAAAAAACTTAAACCTAAAAAATAAATAAAATAAACCTAAACCTACACTAATAAACTAAACTAAAACAAATACCTAAACTTAAACTAAATAAATAAACTAAAAAAACTAAAATAAAATAAATAAACTAAAAATAAACCTAAAATAAATAAAATAAAACCTACTAAAAATAAATAAAAATAAAAATAAAATAAAATAAAATATAAACTAAAAAATAAAATAAAATAACTATAAAATATAAATAAAATAATAAAATAAACTAAATAAAATAAATCTAAACTATGGTTTACTTAATTTTAAAAAAAATAAACACCTAAACCTAAACCTACAACTATATTTCATTTTTATCTATGTGTTCTTTGTCTTAGAAAATTTTGGGTTCTACTTGGTTGATGAAATTGAAAGAATAAATGTTGAATCTAAATTTGTTCTCTGTTAAAAAAAAAAAAAAACTTAAACCCAAACCTAAAACTAAACCATAAACCCTAACAAAAACCTAAAGCCTAAACTAAACCTACACTAAACTATCCTAAACCCTAAACCCTAAAATGCTAAAACTAAACCTAAACTAAATAAAACCTAGAAAATAAAAATAAAAACATAAAAATAAAAAATAAAACCTAAACTAAAACCTAAACCTAAACCTAAAAAGATAAATAAAAAATTAAAATTAAAATAAAATAAAATAAATAAAATAAATTAAACTAAAATAAAACCTAAAAATAAAATAAACTAAATAAAAATAAAAAATAAAAAAACTAAATAAACATAAACCTAAAAATAAAACTTAAAATAAATAAAATAAAACCTAAACCTTAAACTAAAAAAAACTAAACCTAAAATAAAATAAAATAAATAAAATAAAATAAACCTAAACTTAAACTAAAATAAATTAAATAAATAAAATAAATAAAACCTAAACCTAAACAACTAAACTAAATAACTAAATAAAATATGATAAAATAAACCTAAAACTAAAAATAAAACCTAAAAACCTAAAATAAAACCTAAAAGAAATAAACTTAGAAATAAAGATAAAAAGCCTAAACCTAAAATAAAAATAAATAAAATAAAACTTACAATAAAAAAAATAAACTAAAAAAAAAAATAAAAAAATAAATTAAAATAAATAAACTAAACTAAATAAAATATAAAAATAAAATAAAGTCAATAAATTAAAATAAACTAAATAAAACAAAACCCGGTTTGTAATTTAAAATAAAATATAAAATATAAAAAAAAAAAAAACCCAAACTAACCACAAGCCTACCTCCCACCACCAACTGACCCTACCCCTGACCTAAACCCTACCTAAACCCTGACCTAAACCTCCACCCACCCTCCCACTAAACCCTCTTAAACACTAAACCCCACCTAAACCTAAACCTCCCACCCCAAACCCCTAAACCCTAAACCATAAACCCACACCACTAAACCACCCTAAACTCCTACTAAACCTAAACCTAGAATGGTAACCTGATGGACAGATTACATCAACTAGGCAACAGTCTTGATCTAGCGTGGGGGAGGAGGTGGTTCAGTTATTGTGGTGGGGGATCTGGAGGTGGTGGTTATGGAGGCAGGTGGAGTGATGGAGGTTATGGATGTGGTGATGGTAGAGGGAGAGATCAGGGATATGATGGTGAATCCTGCTACTTGAGAGGTAGGGTGGTTCTGATTGAAACTGAAGAAACTAAAGAACGACCATTCCAATCTACTGCTTATGGAACTGTGTCTTTATAGTAGAGAAAGTTCTACTTACCTAAGGTTTCTGATTTGTTTTATGGGTGTTCATTTTTTATCTATATTGTCGCTTGTGTCATAGAATACTTAGGATTCTACTTGGTTAATAAAATTGAAAAGAAATAATGTTGAATATGAAATTATTCTCTATTAAAAAAAACCTTAAATTCTAAACCCTAAAACTAAACTAAAATAAACCCTAAACATAAAACCTAAACCAAACCCTAAACCTACACTAAAATTCTAAACCCTAAACACTAAACATTAACCCTTAAACCCAAAACCACAACCCTAAACCTAAACCCTACAACCTACCTACCTAAACCATAAATTAAACCTTCCTAAAACCCTACCACCCTAAACCTAAACCCACCCAAACTAAACTAACCTAAACCTAACCTAACCCTACCAAACCTAACCCCTAAACCTAAACCCAGAATAAAGATACCATTAGGGTAGATCTAAAGAGTGACCTAATCCTAACATAGTTATGGTAGCTAAAGAAATGTCTTCAAGAGACTTTCCTTTGACTAATTGAATACCTAAACCCTAACCTAAATCATATTATAATACCAAATATTATAGTATAATTTAGCATCATATATTTGAGCATGTAGTGATGTGTTTTTTTATGTTAAAAGATGTTTTGAAATGTTTTAGTATATTATGGTATTATGCCCTATAGTCAGTATTAATATAAATCATAAATATATTGATTTAATAAATCAGATGATGAAATTTGTTAAATTTGAAGTGGGAATTAGGTTGTAGTACCAAAGGTGTGCTTCATACTTATAGTATAAAAAAGATTTTATGTTCAAAATATATATTATATGTTGTAGCATAGTATAACATCATATATCATAATATATTATTCTACAAATTTTAAATTCTTTTAGTATTTTACAATCATGCGGTCAAGCTACACTAGCATTGTTTATAAAAATGTTGATTTAGACTTTAAAAAAAATTTGGCCAAATTCATAATAGGTAGAGCTTGGCATCATAATATATTATTTCAATTTAAAATATGTAACTGATGACTAAAATATATAGTTTTTTTATTGTTTAGACTAATTTTATGATTTTTATCTTAAGCAATCCCTTGTGATGTGATATGCAATATAATATAATATAATATGTTATAGTGTAATATAATATAGGATGCCATAACATAGTGTAGCATCATGCATTATAGCATACTATTATGTATTATTACTTATTTATTAGCATATTTTAGTTTCTTATAGTATGATGTAGTAGAGTTTGTACTGGTATAATTCATAAAAATATTGATTTATAGATGACATGATGATTTGGCCAAATTTAATGTAAGCTTTAGGTAACATCATTGGGGTGTGCTATGGTGTGTCATTTAATCAAAAAGAATGGAATTTCATCCAAAATAAATGTTCATTTTCAACCAAATTTTATAAATTTTTTGCTTAAAGTGATTCATTTAAGGTGTAATGTAAGATAATATATTATATGAAAGCATATTAAAATATAATGTACATAACAATATAACTTAACATATATATGAATGTGGTGGTGTGTTACTAAATGTTATTGTACATTTTAGTATTTTTACTTTTGTTATAATACATTGGGTCAAAACTCACAAAAATGTTAATTTAAAGGTTGAGATGGAAGAATTTGGCCAAATTCACAGCACACATCAAAAACAACCCCAAATTATTCTATTTTATACCATTTTTAATAAAAAAATAACAATTTTACATCTGAAATGAACATTATTCATATTTTGAGAAAATTTTGTAATTTGTTTTTTGCAAGTGATTCTAATGAGGTGTAATGTTAGAAAATATATTATATTACAACAAATTATACTATAACATCATATATTATAATATAATATAGTGTGTTAATTCACATTATAATATGTGTAGCATGCTATTGTATAGTTAGTTTGAGCTTGCACCATCACAAATCATAAAATGTTGATTACAATGTTGAGATGATGTAATTTGAATGAATACATTGTTAGGCTTTTGGTTGAAGTATTAAAGGTGTGCATAAAGAAGAAAAAGATTTGGTGAGAATTCCATGTTAAGGACATGGAGGGAGATCCACTAGGGGATCACACATGCATTGGACAGGACATGTGAGGGATCTATGTCGAGGGCGTAGAAGAAAAAAATTTGTTGGGGACAACATTTTAATTTGATTTGATTATATGACTTGTGGAAAGAAGATCCATTGGGGAAAAGAATCTATAATTCGCTAGAGATTAAAATCGAGTCAACTTTAATTTGTTTTTTTAATTGATGTGGAGGCATATCTAATAGAGATATGGGCTTGAGTCTGGGATCAGGTATATGAACCTTCCACTAGGGAAGCAAGTTTGGGCTATCTGTTGGGGATTGGGATTTGAGTTTGATTTCATAGAATTGTTTAGGGATGTATCCACTGAGAATAAGAGTTTGGTTGGATTTCTTTGATTTAGAATCTATTGGGGGAGTTGATTTAATTTGGCTCAATTGGAGAGGTTGGTTTTGAATTTGATTTATTTTCTTGACTTATTTATATATGATTTAGGCTCCACTTAGGAGAAGGGTGTGATTTAACTCCACTAAGAAAAATAATATTGGGTTTAATTTAATCTGAATTAATGTATGGACCCTGTTGGTGTGCAATGGACTGAGAAGGAGCTATATCGAGCTTTGCCTCAAGTTTACAAATCCAAATGCATAGTCTATGGGGTGAGCAATAACCTAAGGGGTTACCTTTCAGTGTGCAATGACTGTGCTAGGAAGAAGGCATAGCAGACTTACATCTTCCAAAGTGAGGAACAACCATTGGGGTGACTGTTGGATGCACAAAAAAAGAGAACGACCTAGGGTGAAGTGAATCTTTGGGGACTTATGTCACAAAGTAGTTTGGAAGAATTTTATCTTAATTTCATGTGATTTGATATGGTTTGTTTGGTTTAGTTTGATTTTGAATTGAGGCATATCCTTTGGGGATGTGAGCTCAATCAAATTTAAAAGATTTAATTTATGGACCATGTCAGTGTGTGATGGACCCACTGAGAAGGGGCTATATCGAACTCATCCTATCTCAAATTTATAAATCCAAATGGATAGTGTACTGGCTGTGGGGTAGAGCTAGCCAACCTAAGGGGTTTCCTTTCGGTGTGCAATGACTGTGCTACAAAGAAGGTGTAGCAGACTTACATCTTCTAAAGGAGGGAAAAACCACTAGGGTTACCTATTGGTAGCACAACAAATTGAATCTGACTTAGGGGAGACTATAGAGTGAATGCCAGTACTTATATCAACTCAAGAGTAAGCAAGCGATTCTATAGGAGATTTTCTTGTCTTGAGAAAAGTACCACTTATTATGTCCTCCTAATCCATAAGTGAATATATTTTTTATTTATATGTTTGCGTGGACCCTGTTGGTGTGTGAGGGACCACACTGAGAAGGAGCTATGTCAGCCTTGACCTATCTTAGATTTACTAGACCATGGGAGAATCTGCACATCCATAGGATGGATTCTCCAACCACATATGTGGTTACTATGAAAGGGGAACTGTCCAATCTGATAATAACCCGGGTAGTGTCTAAATGGGAATGCAAAGGATGTGATCCAAAATAATGCCCACAGGGGTGGTGCTGCTAAGAATGTTATCACCCTAAAAAAGAAAGCTTATAGGTGTACGGTGGCCAACTTAAGGAGAAAGTATAGCAGATTTATATCTGCCATGAGTGGTGCATACTAAGGTGCAAGAACCAACCAACCTAAGGTGTATCAGTCAACATGAATGGTGTATCTATCAGCATAGTGAGAACCAACCAACCTAACATGCCCGTCGGTGTCCAACGATCAATCTAGATAGAAAGCGTGTAAGCTTACAACTTTCCAAGAAGAATTCATCATCGAGATAGCCTATCATCAGGGGGACAGATATTATCTGACCTAGTACAACTAATAAGCATGGAGCCTCGAGGAAGGACTAGACACAGACTTGAAGCAGTCATAAAGGAAGAATCTACTAGAGGACTTATCCTAAATCTCAAATATACTTGACCCACGGTGCACAAGGCTAATCCAAGAAGAAAGCATAGACTCACATCTTCTTAAAGCCAACATGAGGTAGCTTACCGGCCATGCAGTAAGGCCTACCAAACTAACAAGCCGCTCATCGGTGTGTAATGGCCAAATAAAGAAGGAAAACATAGAAGACTTGCATCCTCCAAAGTAAGAAGACCACTAGGGTGACACACTAGTAGGATAACGTCGGCGACCTAGAAGACTGAGTGAGTGCAGGGGCATTATCTCAACTCGGAATAGCACAAAAGATATGTGTTTATTTTATATGTTTGTGTGTAGTTTGTGTTTTGTGTCGATGAAGGATAGGGCACTCACGGTTCCTTACACCTACCTAAACACGTCATGGTGGATTCATAAACAAGAATACTTTCAATATGGAAGAGATTGAATTCAAAATGGTATTTTCATTGATGATAATTATTTTCAAAAATGATTTATAATATTTTATTAGGTAGAGCCCAATGGTTGGAAGCATTGGGAGCTCTCCCGCATGATTAATAAGTTGATAAGATCTTCCTTGGTAGGCCTTCTTTATTGCAAAAAGGCCTTCCTAAGTGGGTTCAAACTTGCCTCTCATCTTATGATGGGCAACAATTAGTCTCCTTAAAACTAAAATAAGTTCTCCTACTTGAAAAGCTCTAGAATAGAATAACTTATTATGAGCTTGAATCATTTTAGCTTTGTACAACTCAAGGTTTTAGCATGCGTGCTTCTCTTCTCAAACCTTCAAGATCTTCTAACCATAACTTGGCATTACGCTTTATTGTGATCTTGCTACCTACAGCTATGCTTAGTGATGGGAGTTAGACTTCTAATGGTAGAACAGCTTTGGACCCATACACTAAGGAGAAGGGAGTAAACTGAGTTGGAGTTCTATATGTGGTGCGGTAGGCCCACAAGGCATGAACTAACTGCTCATAGCACTGTCTCTTATTATTGTCGAGTGTCTTTTTTAGTATTTGAATGAGAGTTTTATTGAATGCTTCTGCTAAGCTATTTTCCCTCGTGTAGTTGATGGAAGAATATCACCAATCTATGCCATGTCCTTGGGCAAAGTTGTTGATCTCGGTGCTCTTGAATGTACCATTTCGAGGCACTCAAAACCTATATACGATATGATTCTAAAAAATTTAGAGCACATGCTAAGTTGTGACCTCTCTAAGTGGAATCGCTTTCATCCATTTGGAAAAGTAGTCAGTAGCAACTAAGATGAACCGATGACCCTTGAAAGTAGGAGGATCAATCAGACCCACTATGTCGGTACCCCAACACTCGAATGGCCCTGAGGCCAATATAGGATGTAGAATATTGGATGGTTGGTGTAGGACCACATCATTTATTTGACATTGGTGGAATTGCCTAGCTATATCCATGTAATCTTTGATCATCGATGACCAGTAGTATCCTAGTCTCTTAATCTTGGCTTTCATTTTTAAACCAGATTGGTTGGCTCCACATAATCCTGAGTGTACCTCGGTCATGATCTTATAGGCTTTGTGCTTGTCTAAACAATGTAACCACATATGATCGAAAGACCATCGATACAAGACACCATCAACAAGAACATAGGAAAGTGCTCTCCACTTCATCTGATGGGCTTGAGACTTCTCTTGAGGTAGTTTGCCTTTATTTAGGTAATCCATGAATGATTGCCTCAAATCTAACTCCTCTTCCTTCTTGGCAATGGCAACCTCCCCATCAAGAGAGTATTTTTGATGAGTTCAATATCAATAAGGGATACCACTTGTCTATTTTGGACCTTTATTGATATGGACTCATCTTTCAGACATGCCAACTCCTTAGCATATGCTACAACATTCTCTCCTTAAGGAATCTTATAACTAGCAACCTCTTGGATTTGGGCCAATAACTCTATGGCGTACTTATTGTAGTGATGGAGCTTAGGCTTTATAACCTTGTAGGACCCAGCAATTTAGTTGATAATTAGCTAAGAATCCCCAAAGATGTTGATGTTCAAGATACTTAGAGTAACAGATAACTCGGAGACAATGAGCCTTATATTGACTTCATTGTTATGGTTGGGATGGATGATATGAGAATCTCATCACATGGTCGAGTTAAGTGAACTATTCCTACCCTTGCCATTCTTGGAATAGTAGATTGTGGTTCTTCTTCTCTTTGAGAGGAAGCTACACCATCAAAGTACATCTCCGTGGTGAATGCTAGTATCCCTAAGTTCATGAATTATTCATCGGGAGATCATCACTAGCGAGTCATAGGAAGTGGGTGTGTTGCTAAGAAATCATAGCAATTGTCCTTTCACCATAATAAGGTAATGTCAAACTACGAGAGGATCATCGATCATCAAGCCAACTGTCCAGATAGCATCGATCGTGTCATGAGATACTGTAATGGATTGATCCTAGAGATTAAGTTCACCTTATGAGAAAGCATGTAGTGTTGTAGCTTTTGGAATGCAAAGATTAAACCTAGAAAATGCTTCTCAATGGTGGATAATTAGCCTCGGTAGGGATTAGAAGATGGCTGAGGTAGAGTGTCTTTTCTTTCCCTTCATTAGCTTGGGCCAACAAAGCACCAAGGGAGTCATCTAACATAGTAGTGTAAAGTATGAGCTTTCAGGGATAAGCTGCTAGTCGGTGACATCATTAGGTAATGCTTGATGTCTTTGAAGGCATGCTCACACTTATCATCTAACTTGAACTTGGCATCCTTTTAACAAGTGCTAAGAATAGCTGACATCTTCCTGATATAGAAAGCATCATAGATACACTAATCATCCTTGTAATGATCTAAGTTGAGTTTAACTTTTAGGGGTGGCAATTCTAATATCACCTTGATCTTCTCGAATTTTGATTTCTTGGAATAATTTTTTTTGAAGCTACTCATGCACAAGGGGTTCATTTTGAGGTTAAATGGTCTTAACTATTCAAAACAACTCTCAAGTTAAAGAGATGGTCTTACTTTTCTCTACTTTTGACCACGAGATCATCAACATAGCACTCGACTTAATGATGTATGAGTTCATCAAAGATTCGAGTCATTGCCCACTGGTATGTAGCATCGACATTTTTAAGGCTAAAAGGCATGACCTTATAGCAATAGATTTTGATCAAAGTTCTAAAAGCAGTGTTTCTTCCATCTTCAGGGGCCATCTTTATTTAGTTATATCCAGATGAGCCATCCATGAAAGAGAAGATTGCATGAGATGAGGTAATGTCCACCATCAGCTCTGGGATTGGAAGTGGAAATTCATCTTTTGGACATGCCTTATTTAAATCCATAAAATTGACACATATGTGAATTTGGCCATTCTTTTTCTTAACTGGGATCATGTTGGCTAACCAGGTAGGGTATTTTTCTTCCTGGATGAAGCGAACATTAATCAGTTTCTTGACTTCATAAATGACCTATTGTTCTCTGTCTAATTGCATGCGTCTAGGAGCTTGCTTGATAGGGTTAGCAGTAGGCTCTATTATTAGTTTATGGACCACTATGTCAGGAGCCAATCCAGGCATCTCTTCATAACTCCATGCAAAGCTATTCTTAAACTAAATCAATTACCTAACTAAGTCATTGGTTTCAATTTCATTTAATTAAGAATTGATGTATGTCAGGCGTGGATCTTCTTCAGTTCCTAAGTTGATTTCCTTGAGCTCATCGACGGTTGACCTGATCTCTTCTTTGAACTCTGGCGGTGCATCTTTGATTTCAAAATCATCTAGATCATCTGAAGTTTCTAAGCATAGCTCTTCATATGGTTAATGTGATTTGAAAAGAACTTATTAGATGCCAAAAGTAATCATCATCATCAACTAGGCCCACTGTACTAAATTCTAGTCTTCATCTTGGTTGAGAGCTTTTGCATTTGTTCCTCCATATTCTTTCTATGTAGTATAACCTGTGCTTTGACCAAGTATGTGGGATTAACCCTTTCTTTGTTAAATTATGAACATAAGGCGAGTACCAATCAAAAGGTAATTATATTAAATCTTTATATGAATCATCCTCTAGTTCTACATCAACTTCTTGACTTGAGGATGATGCTCCCAGAAAGAACCTCTGAGTCTTCACACCTGTGGATGACTTAGGGGCTTCCTGAACTACCAAACTGTAGCTTTTTGAGAGGAAAGTGGGGTTATAGCTAATGTTCCCAACTGATGCCTAACTGTTTCACTTATAGACTTGGATACACTTATGCTTTTCCTTGGAGCCCAGTCGTCATCTCTATCTGGCTCAAGTTTCACCTCCAAAGGAATCTACTGCTGAGAAGAGCTGGTTGGTGTGCTAACCATATAAGACTCATCTTATAAACTAGATTCTAAGTCTATATGGATAGAAAGTGTACTCCTAGTAGCTGGGACATATCTTTTATTGGGTGGCCAATAAGGAAGTTTTCCACCCCTAGGACTGCCTCTAAACTGCCTCTTCCTCTTCCTGGTGAGGTCAGTCATCCTACCCATATGTTGAATGGGTAACAAACTATGGGTTGAATCTAATGTCAGGCTCCACTTCCTCCTCCAAGTCTATTTTCGCTCCCTTTTATTTTCTTTTTTCTTTTCTTTTTTTCTCTTTCTTTTTCTTTTTCTTTTTCTTTTTTTTTTATTTTTAAACTTTGGCCAAGTTCATGAGAATAGACTTGTTAGTTTTGAGGGAGGTAAGTGCATCCTCGTATCTTGACCTGAACTATAAATGGCTTGAGATCTCTTTTCACACAATAGATGATCCCACAAACATCATACACGATGTAGAGAATGGAACTATATTATTCTCATGTATCCATGGTCTCCCATGAAAAGTGTTGAAAGATGTATCCAAGTCTATAATATGAAACTTGGCTTCGGTATTCCAATCATCTATCTCCAAGGGCAACACTATGGAGCCAAAGGCCTGTTGACCTCACGTTTAGAGTGAAGATTCAATCTTCCAATCTTAGACTTAGGAGTCTTCTAGACACTAAGGCTTTCCTAGTCATAAGACACTTCTAAAATTAGAAACACCTAACCTGCTTTTAGAAGGGTTAACAATAGGATTAGGTTATGCCTTAGGTAGGTTTAGGTTTATTTAATTTATTTTTTATTTATTTTATTTTTTATTTTTTAATTTTATTTAATTTAGTTTATTTATTTTAGGTTTAATTATTTAGTTTATGTTTTTTTAATTTATTTTTTTAGGATTAGGTTTATTTTTTAGTTGAGTTTTATTTTATTTTTTTAGGTTTAGGTTTTATTTTTTATTTTAGGTTAAGGTTTAGGTTCTTATTTTATTATTTTAGGTTTAGGTTTTAGGTTTTTATTTTAGGTTTATTTTTGAGTTTTATTTTTTTTTAGTTTAGGTTTAGGTTTATTTTTGGTATATTTTACTTTATTCAGTTTAGGTTTAGGTTTAGGTTTAGTTAATTTTAGGTTTAGGTTTAGGTTTTATTTATTTTAGTTTAGTTTTAAGTTTATTTTATTTTTGATTTTAGGTTTAGGTTTTTTTCAGTTTAGGGTTTAGGTTTTATTTTTTAGTTATTTTTAAGTTTTATTTTTAGGTTTATTTTTTAAGTGTTTTTATTTAGTTTTTACTTTATTTTATTTTATATGTATTTTATTTTTATTTTATGTTTAGTTTTTATTTTATTAAGGTTTTTTTATTCTTAGGTTTATTTTATTTTTTAGTTTAATTTAGGTTTTCTATATTTTATTTTAGTTTATTTTTTATTTTATTTTATTTTATTTTTAAGGTTTAGGTTTAGGTTTTAGTTTATGATTGTATTTTATTTTATTTATTTAGGATTAGGTTTTATTTATTTTTTATTTTAGGTTTTATTTAGTTTAAGTTTAGGTTTTAAGGATTTAGGGTTTAGGGATTAGGTTTTAGGGTTTTGGGGTTTAGGGTTTAGGGTTAGGTTAGGGTTTAGGGTTTAGGGTTTAGGGTTTAGGGTTTAGGGTTTAGGGTTTAGTGTTTAGGCTTTAGGGTTTAGAATTATTAGGGCTTAGAGTTTAAGGTTAACTTTGGGTTTATGGTTGGTTTAGGATTTAAAGTTTAGGTTTTAGGGTTTTAGGATTAGGGTTTAGGGTTTAAGGTTTTTAGGGTTTAGGGTTTAGGGTTTTTTAGGTTGTAAGTTTAGGGTTTTAGGTTTAGGGTTGAGGGATTGTTAAAATAAATAAATTAGGCAAACTGGTAGGTTTAGGTTTACTTAGTTTATTTTTTATTTAATTTTGGTCTATTTATATATTTTTTTATTTTAGTATCTTTTTAGTATTAGATTTAGGTAATGTTTATTTTTTTAGTTTAGTTTTATATTTTCTTTATAGGTTTTGGTTTTATTTTTTATTTTTTGGTTCATGTTTACGTTTTTATTTTATTTTCTTAGGTTTAGATATTTGGTTTTATTTTAGGTTTATTTTAGGTTTTATTTTTTAGTTTAGGTTTAGGTTTATTTTAGTTTATTTTATTTTATCTAACAGGGTTTAGGTTTAGTCTATTTCAGTTTAGGTTTAGGTTTAATTTATTTTAGTTTAGTTTATTTTAGTTTAGGTTTAGCTTTATTTTATTTTATTTATTTTAGGTTCAGGTTTTTTCTAAGTTTAGGGTTTAGGTTTTATTTTTGATTTATTTTTAGGTTTATTTTCTAGGTTTAGGTTTTAATTTAGTTGTTATTTTATTTTATTTTAGGTTTTATTTTATTTTTATTTTATGTTTAGTTTTTATTTTATTTAGGTTTTTTATTTTTAAGTTTATTTTATTTTTTAGTTTAGTTTATGTTTTTTTATTTTATTTTAGTTTATTTTTTATTTTTTTTTTATTATATTTTTAGGTTTTGGTTTAGGTTTATGTTTAGGCTTAGGTTTTAATTTAGGTTTTGATTTTATTTTATTTTATTATATTTTATTTAGGTTTAGATTTTTTTATTTGCTTTATATTTTGACTTTATTTAGTTTAGGTTTAGGTTTTTGGGTTTTTAGGGTTTAGGGTTTAGGGTTTAGGATTTATGGTTTATGGTTACAAGTTTAAGGTTTAGGTTTATTTTTTAATTTTTTTTAATTTTTTTCACTTTTTTAAATTAAGTATACTGGTAGGTTTAGGTTTATTTAGTTTATTTATTTAAATTTTTATTTATTTTAGTTTATTTTATTTTTTATTTGTTATTTACATTTATTTTTATTTTTATTTAGTTTAGTTTATTTACTTTTGGTTTATTTATTTTAGTTTATTTTAAGTTTTAGGTTTAGTTTTAGGTTTAGTTTTAGGTATTATTTTTTTAGTTTAGGTTTAGGTTTATTTTTAGTTTATTTTATTTTATTTAGTTTTGGTTTTGGTTTAGGTTTAGTTTATTTTATGTTTAGGTTTAGGTTTTATTTATTTTAGTTTAGTTTATCTTAATTTTGGTTTAGGTTTATTATTATTTTTCTAGGTTTAGGTTTTTTTTATTTTAGGGTTTATTTTTATTTATTTTTAGGTTTTATTTTTTAGGTTTAGGTTTTATTTAGTTTTATTTTATTTTATTTTTGGTTTATTTTATTTTATTTTATGTTTAGTTTTTATTTTATTTAGGTTTTTATTTTATTTTTTTTAGTTTAGTTCAGGTTTTTATTTATTTTATTTTAGTTTAGTTTTTATTTTTTCTTTTATTTTTGATTTAGGTCTAGGTTTAAGGTTATGTTTTTTATTTATTTTATATTTTCATTTTTTATTTAAGTTTATTTATTTATTTATTTATTTTTTGGTTTTATTTAATTTAGGTTTAGGTTTTTAGCTGTTTAGGGTTTAAGGTTTATGGTTTAGGGTTTAGGTTTTAGGTTTTTATTTTAGGTTTTATTTTTTAGTTTAGGTTTAGGTATATTTTTAGATTATTTTATTTTATTTAGTTTAGGGCTTAGGTTTAGTTTTTATTAAGTTTAGGGTAAAGTTTTATTAATTTTAGTTTAGTTTATTTTATTTTAGGTTTAGGTTTATTTTGTTTATTTTATATTTATTTCAGGTTTAGTTTTTATTTTTAGTTTAGGGTTTGGGTTTTATTTGTTATTTATTTTTAGGTTTATTTTTTAGGTTTAGGTTTTTTTTTTATTTTTTTATTTTATTTTAGGTTTATTTTATTTTTATTTTACATTTAGTTTTTATTTTATTTAGGTTTTTTATTCTTAAGTTTATTTTATTTTTTAGTTTAGTTTATGTTTTTATTTATTTTATTTAGTTTATTTTTATTAGTTTAATTTATTTTATTTTTAGGTTTAGGTTTTAGTTTAGGTTTTTATTTTATTTATGTTTAGGTTTTTATTTATTTTATTTTTAGGTTTTATTTAGTATAGGTTTAGGTTTTTAAGTTTTTAGGGTTCAGGGTTTAGGGTTTAGGATTTGAGGATTTATGGTTTTAGGACTTAGGGTTTATGGTTAGGGTTTATTATTTAGGTTTAGGGTTTAGTGTTTAGGCTTTAGGATTTAGAGTTTTTAGGGTTTAGGGTTAGCTTAATGTTTAGGGTTAGTTTAGGGTGTAGGGTTTAGACTTTAGGGTTTTCAGGGTTTAGGGTTTAGGGATAGTCTAGGGTTTTAGGGTTTAGGGTTTAGGGTTAGGGTTAGGGTTTAGGGTTTTAGGGTTTAGGGTTTAGGATTTAGGGTTTAGGGTTTAGGGTTGTAGGTTTATGGTTTAGGGTTTAGGGTAAGTTTTATGGTTTATGGTTTATGATTTAGGGTTATTTTTTTAAAATTAAGTAAACCAATAGGTGTAGGTTTATTTAGTTTATTTTTATTTAATTTTAGCTATTTTATTTTTTATTTTTATTTAGTTTAGTTTATTTATTTTAGTTTAGTTTTTTATTTTAGTTTATTTATTAGGTTGAGGTTTATGTCTAGTTTTCAGTTTAATTTTATTTTTATTTTATTTTTTATTTTTAGGTATATGTTTAGGTTTTTATTTTATTTTTTTAGGTTTAGGTTTTAAGTTTTTATTTATGGTTTATTTTTAGGTTTCTTTTTAGTTTAGGTTTAGGTTTATTTTTAGTTTATTTTATTTTATTTAGTTTAGTTTAGGTTTAGTTTTTTTTAAGTTTAGGTTTAGGTTTTATTTATTTTAGGTTTAGGTTTTGGTTTTATTTATTTTAGTTTAGTTTATTTTAGTTTAGCTTTATGTTTATTTTAGTTTATTTATTTTAGGTTTAAGTTTTCTTTTTTTTTGGTTTAGGGTTTAGGTTTTATTTTTTATTTATTTTTAGGTGTTATTTTTAGGGTTATTTTTTAGGTTTAGGTTTTTATTTAGTTTTTATTTTATTTAGGGTTTTGTGCCACCATCTTTCAAGATCTTTGATGGCAATGGGATCCCACGATAATACATTACACACTTTAGAACAGGCTGTTGCGACACCAGTGATAGTAATAGACTCCTCTTCCACCTTTTCGTTAGCAGTCTCTCAAGTATTGCATTTGATTGGTACACTGAACTGTCCAATGGCTCGGTGAAGACTTTTGCTTACTTGGAGTACCTCTTCATCAAGAGGTTTGCTGGAGCTCAGCAGAGGGTCACTGTAGGTGACCTCATTATGGAGAAATAGAAACTCAGCGAGTCCTTTGTTGATTACATTCTCAGGTGGCACAACCTGAGCATGAAATGCGAACCACAGCTATAACCACAGGTGTTTGAGAAGAAGTCAGGGATAGTTGTGTCAGTGGATAGAGGGAAGTAGCCAGCTAGAGTTAAGTATGAGAGACTATGAGCTCAATAGCCTCCTTTGTCACCTCCTCTTCCATCACCTCGGCCATCATATCGGCCACCACAGCCACCACAATGACCATTTCAACCACCTCAGTAGCCTACCCAGTAGTGGTATTCATATCCATCACCATGTAGCTACTTTTCACCTACTCTTGCTGATAGATTGAATAAGCCATATTCATTCAAGAGGGAGGTAGTTAGGAAAATCTTAAAGAATCTCTTAAAGAAACCTGACTTTCAGTTACCATAGCCTAAAAGGCCAGAGGAATTGGGCAAGAGTGATGATCTTAGCTATTGCCTCAACCACCACATGTTAGGCCATGTCTTAGAGGATTGTATCACTTTTAAGGACTAGCTTCAGCGCAACTACAAGTTGATAGCCATAGTTATCCATAAGGAATACTTATTAGAACAACCATCTAGTTCTATCAGAGTAATCCTTGGGGATACTTGATCCTCTTGAGACCAAAGAAGGTTATATCTCCCTATTTTGAACCTCTAAGAAGATCATTTCTAATCAAGAAGCTTTCCTTTTAGGAAGTAGCTCAAACCCAACACCAAGGAAGCTGTTACAAAGGATAACTCGGAGGTGATAGCCCAGAATAGTAGCTCACCATACTTGCAGATAGTCTAGTAGTGCCACATCCAGTCCAGACTCCACGCATAGCTACCACCTCTGCTAGCTCCTCTTCTAAGAGCATTGTATCATGGATAAGGGCACTAAATCTTAACTCTACTTATTTACTTGATTTCTATCATGTACCTCCACCCAAAAAAAAAATTAATGAAGAAAGCGATTTTACTTATATATTGTCTACGATGCTCTTGATTTTATTCCATTGAAAGCTCTTGAGTCTAAATAAAAATAATAGCTCTAGTACTTTTGATCCTTTTATTTGATTCAAAGTCGAATATCCTTCTCAATCAATCGATCACCTTTGAGATTGACTTGGAGTCAACAACTCGAGGATCCATAGGAAGTTGTAGGTATGCATGAGAAGGTAAACTTTCCACAAGCTCATCATTCCAAGAAGTCACTAAAGTTCTAAAGTTTCTACCTCCGACCTCGTGATAAGGATAAGCAAGTCATTGATTCCAGAGCGATCCCTCCATAGGATGCTCCACCCATGGATATGCTTGTGGAGGACCAAGCTAGAGTTGATTATAATGTCATAGCTCACCTTAGAAAGTTTCAATAAGTTAAGCATATACACCTTGTCTTATCCAAAGTGAGGGGAATCTCTAATCAAGGCCTTACTTGATGATATGCTTACTAACCACTAAAGGAGGCATGTCACCCAAAAGGACATCTTAGATTACATTCAATAATGAAGACTTACTCTAGGGACCATCGAGCACAACCTCTTTACATTATAATGGATGTTGATACAAAGCTATCCGAGTTGTTGTGTGTGTATCACTTTATGAGTCTAAGAACCCTTGCCTACTTGAGGATTGACATCTCAAACTCCAAAAGAAAGGATGATGTTGAGGATTCAATGAACAAGGAGAGAGGGCCTTGTGGTGTTTATTTTGGATGGGGGGTACATTTTGAGGTGAGGACAACATTGAGGTATGATCTACTATTTCAAATAGAGGCATCACCCTACAGACTAATCAATACAAGGACTCCTAAGGCATGATGGGTCTATGAATGTACTAGATTTTTCTACTTTACATGGATGAATAAAGTGGTTTACATTAAACTTGTTCCTATGGAGCAAGCCTCCATAGTTAATTATATCTTAGGAAATAAAATTTCTAAGAATACTCATTAAAGTAAACAATTATCATCCAAAGATTTCAAGGTTAGACTATCAAAAGATTGGTTGTATTTGGAAAATCAATGGGAAAGTTCAAGGAGAAGACTTATTTTTGGAATCCAAATGAAATAAGTAGAAATGCTCATGATACTAGAAGCCTAGTGAGCATTCCAATCTATCCTATGGTTCTTTATAATTTTGAAGTTTAAGAGATTTATATGTTTTGAGTTCAAATTTAATTAGATTACTAGGCTTATAATCCACCAACATAAGGTTGTGGGAATGCCTAAGAGGTGAGGATTTATGCTCATAGCGGAAATATAGCTACCTGGATCCTAAATCTAGGAGCTTTAGTAAGAGCTAAAGCATGACCTAAATCTAAGTGACGTACATAAGGGTTTACCACATAAGAGAATAAATTGTCCATTTCGGACTTATAACCACCGAGGGCCAGTAACTCCTCTACATTTTTAAAACCATGTAGTTTGGTCTTATGAATTGCAAGATAGCTAGGTAGTTATTTAATTAAAAAGAGACTAAAGTCCTAAACACACTCTAAGAGACTAGAGCATGAGTGGTATGAGCATATGACTTAATCTATAGATGCAAAATATTTTCAAATTTTATTTCATTTTAGACATCATTTTGATAGAGGCTTTAGATTTCATGCCTAAATGCATTGAAATAGGTTATGGATCAAATCTAGAAGAAGGTGTTCTCCATAACAAGGGATGCCCTCACAAGTCAAGCATTCCTTTATAGTGCAAGGATGGAGATCCTTCATGTTCAAGAGAGAAAGAATATGCATGTATGATGTGTAACATACAACCATACAACTAAGGGGTTGCTAAATCTTTAATTATCTTATTTATGACTTTATGATGAGGTTATGAGTTGTTTAAAATTTAGTTATGAGTGATTAGGGTAAAATGTTATTTTATCCTAAGAGCCTAATCTATCCAAGCCACACATTAAAGCATCAATCATTTAAGAAACTATGAAAAGCATGCCAATGCACAATGTAAACATAACATCAAATAATTATATAAACTATCATAAAAGAATAAAAGGTTGGTACCACCGCATACAAAAAAGAGAAAAAGATGGGATGAGCTCTACCCTTATACAACCTAGAATATGAAAGAATAATTATAATTGTATTAAATGTTATGGGGTCTTCTTTCTTCATATCTCCATTTCTGATTTGGTTCCTTCTTTGATTTGGATGGTGCTTGCTTCAAAGGCATCACATGGCACCCAGACAAAGCCTTCTCGCCACGCTCATCCTAATCCCTCTTAGAACTAATCCTAATATTGCAAAAATTACATTTATGGGGAAAAGTAAATCTAACTACACCTACAAAATAGAGGTTTAGCTAAATATACATATAATCCCAAGTGTATTTATAATTTGGACTTAGCATCCTATACATGGGTAACTAAGCCCACCTGTCCTAACTTGGATTATGCTGCTTTAAGCAACATGTAAAAAGAGCATTCAGATTTATTTTTAAGCAACCCTTAAGCATAATCCCCTATAAAAAACATGATTAGGCTATGAAGCATACACCCTAACATTCAATAAAAAATATTACATCATAAAACAAAAACATACATCACATCATACAATTAGCTAACTTAATTGTATTAAGGCTGTGTAAGTCTTTGCATTAGTAAAAGTGTAGAAGATTCACATGAAAGGTTGATTTTAATTTTGAAGTAGTTTAATTGATTTGATAATTACAAGTTGTTTGATAAAATAGGTATAGAGAGAAAAAAAATTTTATTTAGTTAAATGAATTTATTAATCCTATGTTTTAGGTTCACTTTAAATAATCCTATTCAAAATGAAAAAGGCATCTTAAGATTAATTTAATTGAATTACTACATGACATATATTAAATCATTCTTTCCATCACATGTAACATGCATATGATTTAATCCTAAGTGTATCTATACATGCAACATATTTTAGCACACTTAAATGATGAATGTATGTGTATGTTTAGAATTTATATTTTATTTGATTGAATTATTTTTAAACATATTAATTTAAAACTTTATCCAAATTCTTATACAAAAAAGACATAAGAATATTAAATAGGCATGTGCCATTGTTAAACAGGAAGTGAGGTAATCAAATGACCTCCTTGGAGCTAGCTAAAGCCTCATATTCTGGGATGTCCTAGACTATATACCCATTTGCATTCAAACATATGTAAATTCATGAACATAGGAAGTAAGCTAATCATATGCTAATTAGTTCAACCACTTAGAATTATGAATGCAATAATGCAATTCATTATATATATATATATATATATATATATATATATATATATATATATATATATATATATATATATATATATATATATATATATATATATACAGAAGATATTGGCAAGTACATGTCATTGTTAAACCAGGGAAGTGAGGTAATCAAATGACCTCCTTGGGGCTAACTAAAGCCTTGTATTCCCGAGATGTCTAGACTATATACCTGCTTTTCCTAGACACACATGGATCTATACATAAATAAGGGAAAGAAAACCATGCAAAGATTGTATTTTTTTGATTGAATCATTTATATATGAATTAAAGCTCTATCCTTCTAATGTTGAAATACATAAGAATGAAATCAAATGGGTAATGCGTCATTTAAACCATGGAAGTGAGGTAATCAAATGACCTCCTTGGGGCTAAAGCCTCATGTTCCCAAGGATGTTCAAGACTATATACCCATTACCATTCAATCTTATATAAATCAACAATTGAATAGAGGAAAGATAACAACATTCATACACTTAAGCTATAAGCACATGCATTTCTTATGTATTTATAACTAGCATCATAACACATTATTATTCATTTATAAGCTTTTGAAAATACATTTGGATTTAATAGTGATAATAATAGCATTAAATTAAATCAACACATGCAAGCACATAAAGGAAATCCATTTTATTTTACTTGATTTTAAAAAAGATGGATGCATGAATTCAAAAATGACATAAATTTAACATGATTGGAAAGAGGACAATCAAATATAAGCATGTGATTCATTCAACCAAACTAGTTCTTAAGGACAATCAAATCAAATAAGATTATTTAAAGCAAACCAAAGCTTCTATTAATTAAGTTTTGGATTTGATTTGATTTAAAGAGGAGAAGAGAAATCATCACTTTATTTTTAAACCCATTCCAACATTAGTGATTTGATTTAATTTAAGGAAATGTAATTAAGTTGATTTTATGGGTTAATTAAGTTGAACCCTTAATTAGATAATTAATTATTACCTCTATGTCACCTTAAAGTAATTAACTAAATAATTATGAGCCAACATGATATGCATGGAAAATAAACTTGCAATGATCCTAGGAAATAAAAGGGCCTAATGAAATTGGCTCATGATTAATAGTTAATTAGATTAATTAATTAATTACTCTTATGGTTTTCCCACACATGTGGACTAACCATAATTTCATTAAACTTTTAGGTTATTAAATACCTAAAGATCTACCCCATGATTTAATTAATTAAGGTCTAATGTGATTATGATTTCAATTTGATTAAGTGATTTAATTAAAATCTTAATTAATTTCATTTTAAAAAAAGGGTGAAATGAACTTAGGAAAGGGGTCCCAACCCTATTCCTTAGTTCACTTAATTGAACAATGATTAATAAACTTAATTAACCAATTTATTATTTCATGGGATTAATTAATTAATTAACTTAAAAGAGTTAAGTTTAATTAGTCAATTTTCCTAATTAAGTGAGCAATAAATCCCAAGAAAATCATGGGAGGTAGAGGTCATCCCATTAAATTAACCCATAAAATTTGGGATTAATTGCTTAAGTAATTAAGTTAATAAAAATTAAAATAAATCTTAATTACTATTCAAAATTAATTAAGATTATTCTCCTCTAAAATACCTTTAAAATAAGTATTTATTTCTATTTTTTTGATTTTCCTATGATTTTTAGAAGTTTTAGCCATTATAAAAGATTAATTAAACTAATTAAAGCCTAATCCTATTACATGTGCCACGCAACACAACACACTTTCTATGTGATTGGCTACTTAAAACTTATCCACTCGCCTACATGGCGGTGAGGTGCTTTCTCATCGCCATCAATCTAAGATCGATGCTAATTAATCCCACTTTAATAGGATTAGATTAAATTGATCTAGTGGATCTAATCACTCGCCCATTCTAATGCATGAATGGTGCGATCTAATGTCACAAGTGTGGGAGAATGGAGTCCTCCACCATTGTTCACTTGATCCAAGCTTACTCGAAGCTCTGGATCTCCAAAAGGATCCCACACTTTCATGGCATCAATCAAAGGGGATCCAATGGTCAAGATCACATGAGATGCAAGTTTTCTTTGAAAAGCTCCAACCCAAGTTTTCCTAAAGATCAATTTTGGAAGTATACCTAACTGGAGCTCAAGACTATCAGCTTGAATGATTGGGGAAGCTTCAAATAGTGGATACGAAGCTCAGTTGACTAGCAATTAGATCAATTCATTGATGTATGAAGCCATGAACTAATGATTTGAGCTCACCATCAAGTCCCACCTCCTGCTGAAGCTTGGAGATGATTCATTCTTGCTCGATGAGGCTAGGAAAGTTTCGTGCAAAGTTAATTTGAGTTTGATGGAGAAATGGGGAAGTTAGGTCAAAAATGGGAGTGTCCTATTTGATGGATGAGAATGGCATTTCCAAGAATGAGCTTGGGAGCTAGGGAATGGCTAGCCATCTTGTTTGGGCTGAAGAATGATTTTGTTGAGTGGAAACAAGTGGTATACCCCCTTCATCTTGATTGGATGGTGGGATCGTTTTGAGTGGTCGTCGCCATCCATGAGTCGTGGGTGGGGAGGAGGTGAGTTGGCTCTTGGTTGGTTGAAGGTGGAGGTGGTCCAAGGAGAATCATGGGTGTCCTATGGGTTTCAAATGCTCCAATGGAGAGGGAGGTGATTTCACCTCCCATGGGTCATGGCTGACCAAACCACCCCTTGGGTGGGGTGTCCTAGTGCCTAAGAGGACCATTGGAGATGTGTCCAAGGAATGGAAATGACCACTTACATGGTGATTTATCTCATGTGATGCCCTTGACCCAAGGGTAAATGATCATTTAGCATTGGATTTGATTTGCAAGATTTGAAATGAGCCAAAAGTGGGTTAGCCCAAATTTCAAGTCAATTGGAGTTGATTTGGTTAGGTTTGGCTTAATTTGACTCATTTAGGTCAAATTGTTAAGATGTTAAATCAAATTGGTCAAACCAAGGGTGGTCAAGTTCATATGATCATTTGGATGTTTTGGTTCAATTGGTTTGGTTTAGTTTGGCTTAGATTTGATTTTGGCTCATTTGAATTCATTTGGGTCAAATGGGTTGACCAATTTGACCAAATTGGCCAAATTGGCTTGGTTGGGTTTAGTTAAACAAAAGATGATTGTAGGCTTTGGTTTCACTAATTTGGATTTGGTTTTGATTTAGGCCAACTTGAACCTTTAGGTCAATTTTGGGCTAAGTTCAAGGTTCAATTGGGTCCAATCATGGCTTTGGTCAAGTTCAACAATCAATTTGGAATGAACTTGAGCCATTGGTTGCAATCAATTTGGTTTATATTTTGATTTGACCCAATTTGGTCTTTAGGTCAATTTGGGTCAACTTGGGTCAAGAGGGCCAATTGGGTTTTTTGACTCAATTGAAGGTCAAGTCATATTCAAATATTGATTTTGATTTGGTATGAATCATTGGTTTTCAAGGATTTGGCTTAGGTTGTAATTTGCTAGTTTGGGTTCATATGGGTAAGGGGTTGACTTGGTCAAATGACCAAGTTGACTTGGTTTGACAATTTGATAATTGATCAACCTAGGGTGATCAACAATCATGATGGGAGATTTTGATGGGCTTGGTTCAATCCAATTTGGGTAGGATTAGAACTTGGCTCAAATAAGTCAAATTGGCCACTTTGGGTCAAGTGGACCAATTGGGTTTAGTTGGCTTGATTTTGGGTTGAGTTTGATTTAGTTGAGTTTATATATGGATTTGGGATTGATATATAAATTCAATTTCAATTGGCTTGGGTTCAAATGGGTTTTGGTTCATTTGAACATTTCAAGTCAAAAGGGTTAAGTTGGGTTGATTTTGGTTTGGCTTGATGATTGTAGATTTCATTTATATTTGTGAATATGATTGAAGATTGATTCATGAGAAAATAATTGAATTTGGGTTTTGGAAAGGAATTTGGCTAAGTCCATGGAGTTGGGTCATGTGGCTTAGGTTTGGATTTTGATTTGGTTTGATTTAGTTTTGATGATTTAAATGTATATTTCATTTAAATTTGTGAAGATGATTGAAAATATGATTGATTTGTGAGAAAATCAATTGAGTTTAACTTTTGATTAAGATTTGGCTAAGTCCATGGGATAGGTCATATGGCTTAGAAGGGTTTTTTTTAATTTGATTTAGTTTGATTTAGTTTTGATCATTTGAATGTAGATTTGATTTATATTTAGGAAGATGATTGAAGATATAAATTGATTATGAGAAAATCAATTGAGGATTGATTTGATTAAGATTTGGCTAAGTCCATGGGATAGTCATATGGCTTAGGAAGGGTTTCAAGTTTGGATTTGATCATGGGCTTCAATCATTTTTTGGAATTTGTTTGGATTTGATTGAATTTGATGTTTGAATTGAACTTGAGGTTTTTTGAGAAGGTGAACATGGATTGGATTTGGGGTTGTGGATTATTATCCCCTAAGGCATAACCTAATGGTTATGGTTAACCCTTCTAAGTATTTAGGCTTAAGTGTTTACCTAATTGTTAGAAGTGTCTTATGACTAGGAAGTCTTAGTGTCTAGAAGACTCCTAAGTCTAAGATGGGAAGATTGAATCACACTCCAAAAGTGAGGTCAATAGCCTTAGCCTCCATATGTTGCCTTAGATACAAGATGATTGGAAGATCGCCAAGTTTCACATTATAAACTTGCTTTGCTTGGGAGACCATGGATACATGAGAACAACATAGTTCATCCTCCTTGCATGAAGTTCAGAGGTGGGATCATCTATGTCAAAGAGAATAGTTTTTATGAGGTCATATATGAAGATGCACTACCTCCCTCAAAATCAACAAGTCTATTCTCTCAAACTTGGAAAGTTTAAAAAAAAGAAAATAAAATAAAGAGAAAGAAAGAAAAGAAAAGAAAAAGAAAAGAAAGAAAATGAAAAGAAATAAATAAATCTTGGAGGAGGAAGTGGAGCCGACATTAGATTCCACCCATAGTTGTTACTCCATTCAACATATGGATGACTGACCTCCACTGCAGAGAAGAGGCTAGTTCAGGCAATCCTAGGGTGAAAACCTCTTTATTGGCCACACAATAGAAGATATGTCCCACTAAGTGAGTACACCCGCTATCCATATAGACTTAGAATTTAGTTCATTATATGACAAACAAGCTCTTCTCTCAATAATATTCCTGAGATGACACTTGAGCATAGGATGAAGATCCAAAGCAAAGCATAAGTGTATCCAAGTCTATATGTGAAATAGTTAGGCATCGTTGGGAACCTTAGCTCTAACCCCACTTTCTCTCAAAAGTGAGGGTTTGGTAGTTAAGGAAGCCCTAAGTCATCCATAAGTGTGAAGACTGAGGTTCTTCTGGAGCATCATCCTCAAGTCAAGAAGTTGTAGAACTTGAGGATGATTCATAAAAGATTTAATAGAATTACCTTGATTGGTACTTTCCTTTGTGTTCATAATTTAGCAAAGAAAGTGTTATTCCCACATACTTAGTCAAAGCACTGTTCAGACTACTTTGAAAGAATATGGAAGAACAAATGCTAAAGCTATCAATCAAGATCGACTAGGATTTGATATGGGTCCAATCGATGATGATTACCGCTAGTCATCACCAATCATTTAGAATCTGATAGTTTTTTTTCAAATCACATTAACTCATATGAGAGCTTAGAAACTTCAGATGATCAGATGATTTTGAAGTCAAAGATGCACACTAGAGTTCAAGAAGAGATCAAGTCAACCATGATGAGCTCAAATAAATCAACTTAGAATAAGAAGATCCACCGACATACAGTTCTTGAATGAAATTGAAACCAATGACTTAGTTAGCTATTGACTAAGTTTAAGGACTGCTTTGCATGGAGTTATGAAGAGATGCCTCGATTGGCTCTAAGTCCATAAACTAGCAATAGACCAATGCTAACCCTATCAAGCAAGCTCCTAGATGCATGTGATTAGATATAGAACATAGGTCATTTATGAAGTCAAGAAATTGATCTGATGGCTTCATTTGAAAAAAATACCTACCTTGGTTAGCCGTCATCCCAATTAAAAAAAAGAATGGCCAAATTCACATATGCTTCGATTTTAGGATTTAAATAAGGCATGTCCAAAAGATGAATTTCACTACCAATCCTAGATGATGGTGGACGCTCATTTAGTCTTCTCTTTCATGGATGGCTCATCTAGATATAACCAAATAAAGATGGCCCCTCAAGATGAAAGAAACACTACTTTTAGAACCTCAAAATCTATTATTATAAGGTCATGCCGCCTTAAAATGCTACATGCTAGTGGGCTATGACTCAATCTTTGAAGAACTCATTCATCATCAAGTCGAGTGCTATGTTGATGATCTATGGTCAAAAGTAGAGAAAAGGAAGACCATCTCTTTGACTTGAGTAGTTTTCAGTTAAGATAATTTAACCTCAAAATGAACCCCTAAAGTGTGCATAGTAGCTCGTGGAAATTATTGGGTTTGTTTGACAACAAGAATCAAAATCAATCTAGAAGATCAAGGCGATATTAGAAATGCCACCCCTAAAAGTTTAACTCAACTCGAATCATTCTAAGGGGTTGGTATATCTAAGATGCTTTATATCCAACCTATCGAGAAGATGTAAACCATTCTCGCACTTGTCAAAAGATGCCAAGTTCAAGTGGGATGACATAAGTGTGAGCATGCCTTCAAGACATCATTACCTAATTACTCCATCACCTAGTAGCCTATCCTGCAAGCCACTCATACTTTACACTATTAGATGACTCCCTTGGTGCTTTGTTGGCCCAAGCCAATGATGAAGGGAAGAAAAGAAACACTCTACTACCTCAACCATCATGTAATCCCTTCTAATTATCCACCCATTGAGAAGCATTGCCTAGCTTTAATCTTTGCATCCCAAAAGCTACAACACTACATGCTTCCTCATAAGTGAACTTAATCTCTAGGATCACCATTATAATACATGACATCTATCTGATGGTTGGCACGATGGTCCATGATCCTCTCAGTTTGACATTCATACCTCTCCATGCAATGAAAGGATAAGTGCTAGTAGATTTCTTAGACACACCCACTTCTGCCAATTTTGCTTAGTGATGATCTCCTCGATGAACAAATCATGAACTTAGGGGATACTAGTATTCACCAGGAGATGTACTTTGATGGTGCGCTTCCTCAAAGAGGAGAAGAACCATAATCTACTATTTGGTGGGTGGGTAGAATAGTTCTCTTAACTCTAGACTACGGTGTGATGAGATTCTCATATCATCTACCCAATCCTTGCACCAACAACAAAGTCAAATATGAGACTCTAATTGTTGGTCTGGAGTTAGCTATTACTCTAAGCATCCATAACATCAACATCTTCGGGGTTCTTAGCTAGTTATCAACCAAATCACTGGGTTGTATAAGGTTATAAATCCCAAGCTCCATCACTACCACAAGTACACCATGGAGTTTTTTGGCCCAAATCCGAGGTTACCATTTATAAGATTCCTCAAAGAGAAAATGTCATAGTAGATGCTTTAGCCAAGCTTGCCAAGGAGTTCGCATGTCTGGATGATGAGTCCATATCAATAAAGGTCCAAAATAGACAAGTCATATTCCTTATTGATATTGAACTCATCAAAAAAGTACTCTTGAAGGGAGGTTTTGCCAAGAAGGATTAAGAGTTAGATTGAGAAACCATTCATGGATTACCTAAATAAAGGCAAACTACCTCAAGAGAAGTCCCAAGCCCATCGATGAAGTAGAGAGCACTTTCCTATATGTGGATGGTGTCTTGATGATCTTTCATATGGTTACATTTTTAGAAAAGCACGAAGCCCGTAAGATCGTGATCGAGGTACATTTAGGATTATGTGGATCCAACCAATTTAGTCTGATGATGAAAGCCAAGATCAAGAGACTAGGATACTACTAGCCATCAATGATCAAAGATTGCATGGATATGGCTAGGCGATGCCACGAATGTCAAATACATGGTGTGGTCCTACACCAACCACCCAACATTCTACATCCTACATTGGCATCATGGCCATTCGAGTGTTAGGGTACCGACATTATGGGTATGGTTAATCCACCTTCTTCTAAGGGTCATCGGTTCATCTTAGCTGCTACTGAGTACTTTTCCAAATGAAAGGATTCTCGAGAGGTCATACTCAAAGATGTGCTCCAATTTTTTAGGAACCATATTGTATATAGGTTTGGAGTGCCTTGACAAATTATATCTAATAATGGTACTGCATTCAAGAGCATCGAGATCAATAACTTTGTCTAGAGACACAACATTGATTGGAGATATTCTACCATCAACTACTTGAGGGAAAATGGCTTAGCATAAACCTTCAATGAAACTCTCATTCAAATACTAAAGAAGACAATTGACAACAACAAGCGATAGTGGCATGAGTAGTTTGTTGAAGCCTTGTGGGCCTACCGCACCATATATAGAAATTCAACTCAGTCTACTCCTTTCTCTAGAAGCAACAATAGAATGGGTAGATAAAAAATAATCAATAGAACCACCACCAACCCAGTTATCTTGCCGAAAGAAAAAAGATCTAAAATTTATACCCCAAGAAATCAAGGATTCAACCTCCCATTTAATGGAGCAAAGCCTTTTCCAAATTGGGGAGTCACCCACTCTTTAAGTACATATTAGAGGGTGCACACAAGATTTAGTTGTCATAAAATTAGCCCATAGGCTATATTTTTTTCTAAAATTCCACAGAGTTTATGTGAGAAGGCAAGAATAGCTTCAAATAAGTTTGAAGAAGCCCACCTTCACATAAGACCAATACATTTATGCCAAGAGGTCCAATGCATCCTTTAACCAACTATTAGAGCCCCATAAACTTTATTAAAGAGATGATCAATCTATTTAAGATAGAATTAGTAGGATAATGATTTGAATAAGATATAAAGGCATCAAATTAAGAGTACCTAAGAAAAGTAAGACTGCCACCAAAAGAAAGTAATTAAAATTCCCACACCAAAATTTTATTAGAAATTTTTTGGATAAGCTCGTCAAAAAGATGGGATCTTTTTTTAACTTTAAAAAGAGGAGCACCTAGATATTTAATAAGGCATTCTTAGTGTTTAAAGTTAGTGATTCTCAAGATATGACCGATTTTGTCAAAAATTTTAGAGGAGGTAATAGTGCTCTTGCTTTTATTAATAGAAAGACCACTTTCTACCAAAATTATTATTTAAAAATTTCATAAGTCTTTTGATATGATGAAAAGAAGAATTAGAAAAGATAATGAAATCATCAAGAAAGCTAAGATGAGAAATAGGATACTACCAAGAGTTCTAGTACATTCTAGGATTATTATTGAATAAATCATTTAAACTCTAGAAAGGTATTCCCAATAATAATAAACAAAGAAGGGGACAAAGGATCTCTGTCTAAAACCATGAGAAGAAGGAAAAGCCTAAGCTTCACCATTAAGAATAATAGAAAACCAGGCATTCTTAATACAATTTTTAATAAGGTTAATGAAATTATCAGAGAAATTAAATAAATGTAGGATATTTAAAAGTAAATCCCAAGATATATTATTAAAGGCTTTAGAAATATCTAATTTGAAAAGGATGTTACCACCTTTTGTTGGAACATCCAAATCATTAATAAGCTCTTGAGCAAGAAGAATGTTTTGAGCAAAGGACTCAGTCTATTAGTAAGAATTTTAGAAATCAATTTATTAAAGGAAGTGCAAAGACTACTAGGTTTGATATCACCCAAGAATCATTATCTTTAGGTATGAGAACAATGGAACTACTTGAAAAATATTTAGAGAGGTTTTACCAATAAAGAAATCAACAATATAATTAAGTCATGCTTAATAATTTCACCAATAATTTTGAAATAATTGAGTAGTATAACCCTCACCAGAATGAATCAATGTTCATGCATTAAGAACTTTAACAATCTCATCTTAGTAACCCTAGTAAGCCAATGATTATCATCATTGGTAATATAGGATCAATGTGAATTAGAAATAGCTTCATAAGAGTGGCTTTATTGCATATTTCTAAAGTGGTTAAAAATATAATCTTTAATAACATTAAAATTAGTGGTCCAATCTGCATTATCACTTTTATTTTCTTGGATAGAATTTAAAGCTCTCATTTTATTAAATAAAGCATGAAAATATCTAGTATTCCTGTCTCCATCAGCAATATGTTTACTAGTAACTTTTTGCTGCCAATAGGTCTCTTCCATATTCTGATAATTAATAAGATTATCTTTTGCTTCATTCAGATACTTAAGCTTAGAAGAATTAGTCAAAATAGCACTTTCAAGATCACAAACCAAAAGTTCCATATTTTTTATATTAGCAAAAAGATTTTTAAAACAATATTTGTTCCACGAAACCAGATTTTGTTTGAGCATTTTAAGCATAAACCATAATCGAATACCCCTAATCAAATCGTGGTGTAAAGGGATAATCTAATTAATGGCCAACTTTAAGAAAACTAAATGCTGAATCCACATATTTTGAAATTTGAAATAGGGCGAGGTGTTTATTCTTTTAAAGTTATCTTTAATAGAAACCAAAAGAGGGGCATGATCAATTAAAGTTCTACTAAAATGGTCAACAGGGGTAAGAGGCCATTGATTAATCCAATGAAAGTTGAAAAGAATTATATCAAGACAATGCCAGAGCTTAAAGTTTTGCCAAGTATAATTAGAGCCTTTAAAACCAATGTGAATAAGATTGCAATCAAGAATCATATTTGAAAATATTTCCATAGAATGAATATTAGGAGAGCAACCACCCCTTCTTTCAGATGAATATAGAATAGTGTTAAAATCAACCAACCAACCAAGTTTGTTAACAGAAAGAGCAAAACTTCTTAAATTCTCCCAAAGAACATTCCAACTAGCTCTATTATAAGAAGCATAAACAAAAGAGCCAAGCACACAAGAATCACCAAAAGAAATTTAAGCATTGACAACTTGTTGAAGATCATCTAAAATTAAAACATTTAAGAAGCTATACCAAAAGCATAAAATTTTATTACTAATGTTAGAGAAAAAATGATTGAAACCAAGCATTCTAGCAACATGATTGATTTTATTAGAATGTATAAGAGGTTTAATAATAAGTAAACACATATTGTTAATTCTATAAAGATTTCTAATATGATTACAAGCAGTGAGAATACCAATCCCTCTAACATTCTAAATAAGAGTATTAAACATAAAGAAAATTGTTAAAGGAAATTAAATGATAATAATAAAGAGAGAAAGAGAAATAATAACAAATCCTCTCCTAAGCCAAAAATTGAAACAACACATTATTTATGTGAAGAGTACGATCTAGTACCGGCAAGATTAGAGGTTTCATCTAGAGTTCTTACTTTTCTTTTAAAGATAGTTTAATTTTCTATTTTTTATCCAAAGTGTCACACAAAAAAGAGATTGATTAAGAATATTAATAGGATAAGGATAAGAACATCTCTAATCACAACATTTTCCAAATAAGCCACATTCAAGTTATAATTGAAGGCATTTAAACCTCATTCTCATCATTAATAGAAAGAATGTGAATAGACCCATTAGAAAATGAATCATCATTTTTTCAGCCTCTTTGAATTTGGAATTAGCCATAGGCATATTCTCATGTAAAGAAAGGTTGTTGGACAAATCATATTTTTCAACATTATTAATACCTTGTCATGGTCAAAATGAGAAGTAAAACAATAATTTTAACATCAAAAGATTCCAAAGAATCTAACCTAATATCAACATTTAAGTTATTTTAGGCACAAAAAATAGATTTATTAACTTTATCAGTAGCTAATTTAGAGTTAGGATCATTCAAAAAAAAAAAATTTTAAGATGTGGGTGAAGAACAAACACTCAATTACCATGAGCATGTATCTTGCAATGAAAATAAACCCAAAAAATTTTGAAATTTGACCTTTTATAAATAACCAAACATTTCAAATCCGATCCAGACATCCTTAGGGTGTTTTCTAGATATGTCAAAGTTCAACCAATATATGACCAACAGATGGATGGATCTCACATATATGATCGATTTAAGGTATCCAAAAGAGCCCCAATAGTAAAGAAAACCTAGTGGGTAAAATAATATATTTTTATATTTGGAAGAGCTAACCACATAGGAACAATAGGTGATTTTTACTTTATATCAAAAAGGGAAGACCAATTCAACAAATGGATTTAATAATTAAAGACAAACTAAGATTGATGTGAGAAAACCCTTGAATAATCCAAATTATTTAAGTTGAATCAATATGTCTGATCAATAAAGCCAATAGAGAAAGCACCTAAAGTTGAAGGTTATGAAAAAAATATAGGATTTTATCCAAATTTGCAAAGAAAAATTTTCCAATCAAAGTAAATTCTATTTTTCCAAGCTTTTCAACATCAAGATCTAAACACATGATCGCATATAGCTCAAAAGAAGTTGAAATCGATTCATAGTAAGAGCTAGATTTTACCAAAAAGTGCATCAAAGGATTTAATTTAAATGGCATTAGTTCAAGAATACAAAATTGGTGCTAGCTCAATAATCCAAAATGGGAGAAATAAGTCAGTTAGTTCACACATTAAGGAAGAGACACATTAATATAGAGATAAAAATCAATTTGAGAATGATGAAGGATCTACAAAATGTATGGGGACTCTACATAAAAATGAAATCGACAGAAACACATAGAATTATATTTATTTTATTTAGTTTATTTAGTTTTTATATTATTTTAGTTTAGGTTAATTTAGTTTAGGTTGAGTTTATTTATTTAGATTTATTTAGTTTATTTTAGGTTTATTTTGTTTAGGTTTTATTTAGGTTATTTAATTTATTTTAGTTATTAAGGTTTAAGTTTAGGGTTTAGGTTTTAGGTTTAGGTTTTTAGGATTTAGGGTTTTAGGGTTTATGATTTAGGGTTTAGGGTTTAGGGTTTAAGGTTTTTAGGGTTTAGGGTTTAGGGTTTAGGTTTTAGGTTTAGGGTTCAAGTTTTAGTTTAGGGTTTAGGGTTTTTGCATTATTTTTTTAACAAAAACTAAATTCATATTTGACATTTCTTCCTTTCGATTGCATTAAACAAGTAACACACCATGTTTTCTAGGACACGAGCGACAACATAGATAAAAAATGAGGATGCATAGAGAAAATCAAAAACCCTAGATAACTAGAATCATCTCTACTATAAATATGCAATTCCATAAGCAGTAGATTGGATCGATCGTTCTTCAGTTTCTCCAGTTTCAATTAGAACCACCTCGGCCTCTTAAGTAGTAGGATCCACCATCAAATCCCTGATCTCTCCCTCTGCCACCACCATGACTGTAACCTCCGTCACTCCTCCCGCCTCTATAACCACCACTACTTTGATGACCACCTATATCCAACAAGACCTCATCCCCACCACCACATAACAATTTACCTTGCCTCCTTCTATAGATCTAAGTGATGTTCAGGTTCTTCCCATTCTGGTTTAGCTAGGTTTAGTTTATGTTTTAGGGTTTAAGTTTATTTTTTTTAATTTATTTATTATTTAGGTTTAGGATTTGGGGTTTAGGGTTTGGGGTAGGAATAGGGATAGGGTTTATAGGTTTGGTTGGGTTGGTTTAGTGTTAGTTGTGGTTTTGGGTTGTGGTTTGTGGTTGGGTTTTGGTTTAGGTTTTTAGGGTTTAGGAGTTTTAGGTTTAGATTTAATTTAGGGTTTTTAGGTTTTGGGTTTGGCTCATTTTAGGGTTTTTATTTTAGGGTTATGGTTAGGTAAGGTTAGGTTTATGATTTAGTTTTTTTTATTAAGTAAATGGTTTAGATTTATTTATTATATTTAGTTAATTTTATATTTATTTTATATTTTATTTATTTTATTTATTTATTTTTTTTATTTAGTTTAGTTTATTTATTTTAGTTTTATTTATTTAGTTTAGGTTTTATTTTAGTTTATCAGCTTTAGGTTTATTTTTTGAGTTTTATTTTTTTTTTTTTTGTTTTAGATTTTGGTTTTATTTTTTTTTATTTTTTTAGGTTTTATTTAGAATTTTATTTTTTTTTAGGTCAGGTTTTAGGTTTTTATTTTAGTTAGGTTTTATTTTTTAGTTTAGGTCTGGGTTTATTTTTTTAGTTTATTTTATTATTTAGATTTAGGTTTAGGTTAAAGTTTAGTTTATTTTAAGTTTAGGTTTATTTTATTTATTTTAGTTTAGTTTATTTTTTAGGCTTAGGTTTATTTATTTTATTTATTTTATTTTATTTTATTTTAGGTTTATTTTTTTTTAGTTTAGAGTTTAGTTTATTTTTTATTTATTTTAAAGGTTTATTTTAGGTTCAAATTTATTTAGTTTTATTTTGTTTATTTTAGGTTTATTTTATTTTCTTATTTATGTTTATTTATATTTCATTTTATGTTTTTTTATTCTTTATTTTATTTTTTTTATTTTACTTTAGGTTTTATTTTATTTTATTTTATTTTAAGTTTAGTTTTATTTATTTTATTTTAGGTTTTTAAGTTTAGGTTTAGGTTTTAGGTTTTAGATTTAGGGTTTAGGTAGTTTTTTGGGCTTAGGGTTATTAGGTTTAGCATTTTATTAGGTTTAGTAGGGTATAAGTTTTTTTGAATTAAGTAAACTTAGTCTATTAGTATATTTAGTTTATTTTATTTATTATAGTTTATTTTAATTTTATTTTTATTTAGGTTTATTTTATTATTTTATTTAGTTTAGTTTATTTATTTTAGGTTTTTATTGTATTTTATTTTAGGTTTATTTAGGTCTAGGTTTATTTTTTTATTTGATTTTATTGTTATTTTATTTTTAGTTTAGGTTTTATTTTTTATTTTTAGATTTAGGTTTATGTTTTTTATTTTATTTTTTTTAGGTTTAGGTTTTGGTTTATTTTATTTATATTTAGGTTTTTTTTTTTTTAGTTTAGTTTAGGTTTATTTTTGTATTTTATTTTATTTAGTTTTTGTAGGTTTAGATTTAATTTATTTTGGGTTTAGGTTTAGGTTTTATTTATTTTAGTTAACTTATTTTATTTTCATTATTTTATTTTAATTTTAGGTTTAGTTTCCTTTTTTTTAATTTAGGGTTTAGGTTTTATTTTTTTTAATTTATTTTTAGATATTATTTTAAGTTTATTTTTAGTTTAGGTTTTATCGATTTATATTTTATTTTCTTTAGTTAATTTTTTTATTTTATTTAGTTTATTATTTATTTATTTGTAATTTTATTTTATTTTTATTTAGTTCCATTAATTATTTTATTTTATTTATTATTTAGGTTTAGTTTTATTTTATTTTATTTTATTATTTTATTTTATTATTTTTATTGGTTTAATAGAGGTTTAGGGTTGAGTTAATGTAGTGGCTCAGGGTTTGTGATTTTAGTGTCAGGGTGATTTAAGTATGATAGTTTAGTGTTGTGGCTCATTTTGGAAGTAGTGGAGCTCAGTGGCTAGTATTTGGGGGTCAAAGATTTAGATTGGGGTTTATGATTTAAGGGCCCAGTGGCCTGGGGGGTAGTAGAAAGGGTTTAGGGTTTATCCAGTTTATTAGGTTGTAGTCAGTGGAGGGTTGGGGTTTAGTGGTTTTTAGGTGTTTGGGTGATTTAGTTTGGGTTTAAGGAGTTTAGGGTTTTATTTTAAAATACAAAAATGTAGTCATTTAATTATTTATATTTTATTTAGTTTAGTTTATTATTGTTTAATTTTAGTTTAGTTTAATTTATTTTATTTTTTAGTTTAGGTATTTTATTTCTTAGTTTAGTAGGTTTTATTTTATTTTGTTTAGTATTTTATTTTTATTTAGGTTTAGGTTTTTTATTTAGGTTTTTTTTAGTTTATTCTAATTTATTTAGTTTATTTGTTTAGTTTATTTTAGGTTTAAGTTTCAATTTTATTTATTTTGTTTAATTTATTTTAACTTAGGTGGTTTACTTTATTTTGTTTATTTATTTTTTATTTTAGGTTTTAGTTTTTTATCTAGTTTAGTCATTGGTTTATATTTTATTTATTTTAGGCTTTTTATATTTTGGTTTATTTTAGGTTTAGGTTTTATTTAGTTTTATTTTATATTTTAGGTTTATTTTATTTTTTATTTTACATTTATTTTATTTTATTTAGCATTTTAATTCTTACGTTTATTTTATTTTTTAATTTAGTTTAAGTTTTTATTTATTTTATTTTTATTTTGTTTTTATTTTTTATTTTATTTTCTTTTTTAGGTTTTGGCTTAGGTTTAAGTTTATGTTTTAGTTTATGTTTTTATATTTAATATTTTTTATTTTATTTTTATTTAGATCCTTTATTTATTTTATTCTTAGGTTTTATTTAGTTTAGGTTTAGGTTTTTAGTTTTTTAGGGTTTAAGGTTTAGGGTCTAGGGTTTAAGGTTTAGGGTTTAGGGTTTAGGGTTTGGGGTTTAGGGATTAGGGTTAAGGGTTTAGGGTTAGGGCTTAGGGTTTAGGTTTTAGGGTTTAGTGTTTAGGTTTAGGTTTGTGGGTTTAGGGTGTAGTTTAAGTTTTGTTTGGGTTCAGGGTCTTGTCTTTTATGGTTTAGATTTTGATTTCTTTTATTAATAGTGAACAAATTCAAATTCAACATTTCTTCTTTTATTTATTTAGTTTATTTTATTTATTTTATTTATTCTATTTTATTTTATTTTTATCTTTATTTATTTTTTTTATTTTTTTATTTTATTTAGTATTTATTTATTATTTTATTTATTTTAGTTTAAGTTTTTATTTTATTTTTAAGTTTAGGTTTTAGGTTTTTATTTTAGGTTTATTTTTTTATGTTTTATTTTAGTTTAGGTTTAGGTTAATTTTTAGTTTATTTTATTTTATTTTAGGGTTAGTGTATTTTAGGTTTTTTTATTTTTAAATGGTTTAGGTTTAGGTTTTATTTATTTTATTTATTTTAGGTTAGTTATTTTAGTTTAGGGTTTAGGCTTTATTTTTATTTATTTTGTTTATTTTATTTTAGTTAGGTTTATTTAGTTTTATTTTAATTTATTTTATTTTAGGTTTTATTTTTATTTTACATCTTTATTTTATTTATTTATTCTTTTTATTTTATTTGATTAGTTTATGTATTTTATTTTATGTTAATTTATTAGTTTATTTTATTTTAATTTTAGTTTTAATTTGATTTTATCTTATTTATGTAGGTTTTATTTATTTTATTTTAGGTTTATTTAGTTTAGGTAGTATTAGGTTTGGGTGGGTTTAGGGTTGGTAGTATTTAGTTTAGTTTTTAGTGCTGCTCAGTTTAGGGTTTTAGGGTGTGGTACATGGAGGGCTCAGTGGTATAGTTTTAGGGTTTAAGTTGGTTTTAGTTTAGGTTATTTTAGTGGGGGGTTTGGGGTATGAGTTAAGTCAGTTTGTGGTTTTAGTTTAGGTTTAGGGTTTTGTGGTGGGTGAGAGTGGGATCTGGGGTGGTTTGGATTAGTGTAAGGAGGGTTTTGTTTAGGGAGGTTTAGGTTTGTGGTTTAGTTTTTAGAGGTTTTTAAGTTTGGTTATAGGGATTTAAGATTTAGAGTTAAGTTTAGGGTTTAGAGGGGTTTGGTCACGGTTTATTGATGTTTTTTATTTATTTTATTTTTTTAAATTTTATTTTTTTAAATTAAGTAAACTGGCAGGTTTAAATTTATTTAGTTTATTTTTTATTTATTTTAGTTTATTTTATTTTATTTTTTATTTAGCTTTATATTTATTTATATTTAATTTATTTTATTTATTTTATGTTTATTTATTTTAGTTTAGGTTTTTATTTTAGTTTATTTTTTAGGTTTAGGTTTAGGATTAGGTTCATTTTTTTAATTTAGTTTTATTTTTATTTTATTTGTTTGGTTTAGGTTTTATTTTTTATTTTTAGGTTTAGGTTTAGGTTTAGGTTTTTATTTATTTTTAGGTTTAGGTTTTAGGTTTTTATTTTAGGTTTTATTTTTTAGTTTAGTATATTTTTAGTTTATTTTATTTTATTTAGTTTAGGTTTAGGTTTAGATTTAGGTTTTATTTATTTTAGTTTAATTTATTTTAGTGTAGATTTAGGTTTATTTTATTTTTATTTTAGGTTTAGGTTTTTTTAGTTTAGGGTTTAGGTTTTTTTATTTATTTTTAGGTTTTATTTTTTTGTTTATTGTTTAGGTTTAGGTTTTTGCTTAGTTACATTCAAGGATGAAGACTTACTCCTAGGGACTACTGAGCACAACTGCCTCTTTACAATACAGTGGATGTTGGCAGATATAGGCTATCCAGAGTTCTGGTTGACCAAGGTGTATCAATCGACATTATGAGTCTAAGATCCCTTGCCTGCTTGGGGATCGACACCGCCAAACTCTAAAACGAAAGGATGATGTTGAGATGATTCAATTGACAAGGCAAGAGGGCCTTCTGGTGTTTATTTTTGGATGTTTGGGGGGGACACCATGTAGATCATAGCAGGGTACCTTTTGAGGTGATCAGGTACAAGATTGAGGTGTGATGTACAATCTTGAAAGATAGAGGCATCACCATACAATGGACCTAATCACGTAATAAGGACTCCTAAGGCATGATGGGTCTTCGAATGTATGTGGTGAATAAATCTCTTATAGGGAGTCACCTTTCAAATCTGTTGGTGAGAAAAGAAAGAAGAGACCTTATAGAAATTCATCTTTTTAGGACACCACGCAGATCCATAGATGTACTTATTCAGGTGATCGGGTACATCATCAAGGTATAGTGTACTATCTCGAAAGATAGAAATCACTACCCTTTAATGGAACCAATCACCTCAATAAGGACTCCTAAGGATGATGGGTCTGCATATGTACCATGGAAAAGTAAAATAATGTTTATTTTAAAGCTTGTTTCTCTGAGCAAGCCCCATTGTTAATTACATCCTAAGGGTTTGAACAGGTTTGATCAATGTTTAGGTTAAGTCCTTTAAAATGAATTTAAAGGATTTAAGGGAATTTTGAGGATTTTAAATTTGAAATTTAATTTTTGTCTTTGATTGGATTGAGTTAAATTTATATTTCTTTTATATATGAGAATATAAATGAGAATATAAATAAGTTTTGAGAAAATCCCTTGAATTTGAATAGGTTTGATCAAGGCTTAGGATTGATTTTGGCTAAGTCTTTTAATGGAAAATTAAAGGGACTTAAGAAAATTTTCATGAATTGATTTGGAATTTTTAATTTGATTGATTTGAATTTATATTTCATTTATATATGTGAATATAAATGAGAATATAAATGGATCATGAGAAAGTATTAAAGACTTGGGCAAAATTTGGACTTAGGAATTTTTGATGGATTTTGATCATGTGTTTTCATTCATAAATTTCAATCATAGAGTTCAATCATATGTAGTTGATTTGAATTTGGAGAAAATCAAATAGAATTGATTTGGAGTTTGACTTGACAGAAGGAAAGTGAGAATGGTTTAAGCTAGGGTAGGAAAATTTTCCTAACATAAGGCATGACCTATTCTATGGCTAACTCTTTTAAGTCTTCTAGGGATAGGTTGGAGCATCCACCTAATCTAGATGTGTCTTAAGACTAAGGAACTCTTAAAATCTAAGAAGTTCTATAAGATAGAGGGGTTGAGAGCTCATCCTAAAATGAGGTCCAAAAAGGGCAATAAGTGTGGTGTGGCCTGAACACCACATGTATTGGTGTTAATTGAAATGATCAACAACACCGAGAGATCACTAGCATTAACAGAAATAATCTTTCCTTAAGGTTTAAGAGGTAGAACCTTGTCACTGGTTGACTTTGTAATCTCACGGAGGCAAAGTGGCAAGTTCTACGCACTTGCTCACCTATAGCTTCTCCTATGGGACTCTAAGAATCGATGATTTCAAGTCTATCTCAAGAGGTGAACCCATAGTATTGAGTTGGAAAGTCCAACTCAATTAGAAAGAGGAAGATTATATAGTTAATTAGACTTGAAGAGTTATCATTAGAAGAAGAAGACAACTCATCGGAAGAGACACGGATATAATTCAAATCAACTTTATTCTTTAATTTCTTGGAAGTATTTGGGGTACAAAGTAGAAGTCAAGTAAATGAGTGGAGTAAGGATTTAATGCCTTATCTCAAGAATTCTATTAGTAGAAAAAATTGAAGAGCTAGCTGAAGTGGTAGAAGTCACTGGTGTGGAAGGCAGGCGGAGGCTGTCTGGTGGCTATGCTAAGGGCTATCTGGGTGACACATGCTTCTTCTGAGCTCCCACTTTCCTAGAGTTGGCTGGAAAATTACAAACCTTCCTTAGGGTTGGAGGTTTGAGCTGACTTAGGCACCTGCAAGGAATGCTTCTTGATCTTTTGAATTATTTTCCTAGAGGTTTTAGACAAAGAAATGTCCTAACCTTCTTTGGTTTGGTAGGATCACTTGTAACCCCAAGGATTACCCTAATGGAATTGGAAGGTTGTTCCACAAGATATTCCTTTGGGATAACTACAGCACCGGTCTTGAAACTGTGTTCAAGCCAATCCTTGAATGTGAAGCAATCCTCCAAAATGTGGACTAGCATATGGTGGTAAGGGCAAAAGTTTGGATCATGACTTTTGCCAACTTTCTCTAGTCTCCTAGGCTCGGGTAGCTAAAAATTAGGTTTCTTTAAGAGATTCTTAAAGATTTTCCTGATTACCTCCCTCTTAAAATAATAAGGTTTGTTTAACTTATCTAAAAGAAACAACACAGTAGTAGATATGCATGCCATTCTTTTGGTGGTATGGCTTGATGTGTCTTTGGACTACGGAGGCAGTATGTTTACTCGATGGTGGCAAAGGAGGTGGAGGTTGCTGAGGTCATGGTCTCTTAGAATAATCTCTAGCTGGCTACTTCGCCTTGTTAACCACTACTACTGTTCCAGGTTTCTTCTCATAAACCTTTTAGGATTTCTTGGGGGTGATGAAGGCAACTATTTGGCCTCTCCTTGATAGCCTTATTGATTAGCTTCTCAAATGTATTTATGGTGAAGCCCTCAAGCATGAAGGGCCGGGCCATGGATATTCTTCAAGAGAATAGCATGTTATTCATACTTATGGTTCACATTTCAGGTTATGCCATCGAGAATATAATCAATAAGTGACTCACCGTGTGTTATTGGGCTATAATGAGATCACCTAGTAACCCTTTGCCAAATATCTTGATGAAGAGTTACTCTAACATAAAATTTCTTTCTTGAACCATTGGAAGTTGACATACCAATCAAAAGTGATACCCACTAGCTCTACAAAGAGTCTAAAGATTGGTGCTACCACACTGTTACAATAATGAAATGAGCTATGCTCTCGGTTCGCCATCAAATCTTTTAAAGGAAGGAGGCACAAAACCCTTGAGATATTGGATAGCAATTCTCTGTAGGGTCTACCCTTTGGGAATGATCCTCCACCAAAGCTTCCTTCACCTTTGCTCTCAACCATGGATTTCAGATCTTTTCATGTATGGAGCTATCCACTACCTTCCATACATACTAGTGCTACCTTGCTCAGAGGTAGAGTCTTATTAGTCTAAATGCACTAGCTCATGACATCGATTGTAATGGGATGAACTAAAGGAGCTTGCTTCTGAAGTACTAACATTATTTCTAACAAGTCATGTAACTATTGTGCCATCCTATCAATCTACTCATCTTTCTGCCTTAACTACTATTGAAGGTGATGGGATGATTCTTCATGTCTCCTTGATCAACCTCATCACCTTCCATGTTGCTCCCAAGAAGAGAACCTCATTGACCATGCATACTCAGTGAATCCCCATCAAGTCATCTTCATTGGGATTGGTGGCTCTCTCTTCATTGGACGCATACCTAAGATCTCTTTCTTCTCCATAGTGTGCAACTATCTCTATCAGGATCAATCTAACTCGGTAGGTACAAAAGCTTTTGCTGATTGGTGATCACTGTCATGCACTAAGAGGCACTAGACCTCACATCCTTTGGGAGTCAATCTGCATGTATTAGAAGAATGATACTCCTGATTGCTACTAGTTGTAATAGGGGTAAGAATCCTATGATGATCCTCTACCCGCTTCAATGAACTTTCATCTAGATATCTATGATAATCACCATCTCTATATGGGTGGAGTTGGTGAAGGAATGATCATGCTCCGGGGTTGCCACTCTTCCACACCACCGGTGAGGTCGAGAAGTAGAGAGCTTCACTACCACAATGGGTGGTGTAGTAGGATCCCTTGGCCATGCGAGATCACCAATGGGGTACATTTTTTTTTCCCATGGCCTCATGGCCTTAGATGGAATGGGAGATGCGAAACCACATTGGCGATGGAGACATGGGTAGAAGCGGTGTGGTGGAGACACCACCAACTCTGCATGGACCCCTCTTATGGTGGTTAGTCCTCATGAGGAGAATACTATTAGTATGGTTGGTGCAGGTAGCGCATTCAGCTGGAAAATCAGCAAAAGTATAAGAGGTGAACCTCTTTCTCTCTAGTAATGTGTGATGTGTATCCCCTCTCTTGATGGATCCGCCTCCTAGGGGATAACAAATCAAAGATCACGGGATCGAACTCACCATTGATGCTCACTACGGCATAGAATGCGGGCGGTGCACGACCTCTACTCTGGTTGCAAGTACCACTAGAAGGCGATGAACGGATCCTCACGACATCCTCTCGATCACGAGAGAGATGAAATTCTATAAGTGGTGAAGTGATCATGGGAGACTCATCCATGGTTCTAATTTGCCTCAGCTCTAGCTAGAGTGTGGAACCATTTGACCATATAGTTCTTATTCTATCTTTGGATACAAGTAGGATGAGAGGAGTGTAAGCACATACTCAAATATGGGAGAGGCAAGCCACAAACTAGGGGAGCCTTACCCTTGAGGGTACATATGGTAGGTGCTAGCTTAGGGCAACATGAGCAACTCTAGGATGAACGTGCGGAACCAATCGCTTTTAGGCTGTAACAAGTCTATGGTACTTCCATAGCTTTCCACTTCAATGAGGAGATATATGAATCAAATGGTAAGTCCATCTTGATGACCGGCTTTTGCCCGGTCACCTTCTTTTTGCTAATTGTGGTGAGGGAAATGCCCTCATGATCCTGGCCCCCTCAAATCCCTGGCCAAAGTGGATCAAGTCAGTATGGTCTAGATGAGGGAAGTCAGCCTGATCTATAGTTAGATCTATACTATGGGGGAAAGTGAAGACAAATTTTTGAAGCTATTGGTGATTGTAGTAAATTATTTGAATTACTGTTGAAAAGAATCTACAATAAGAAATGCATCGGTTTCTATCTCCATAGATTTTTTTTGAATTTTGAATTTTGAATTTTGAAATTGAACACACATCCAACAACTTGGAAGTGTTAAGTGGGGTTCAAATAGATTTGAAGAGATTGATTGAAAGAGGAATTTGAATTATGAATCCAAACTTCAACAAATTTAAGTATGATGAAATATAGATTCAAAATTTTTGATAGGACGCTTCCATAGGTTCATTATTATTTTGAATTTGAATTTGTGATTTTGAGGACCCTTTCCTTTAACAAATTTGGGTATGTTAAAGTAAGGGTCAAATGATTTTGCTCTATTTGATTGTTTTAGAATTCTTACTTAGAAAATTTTGGTATGATAAGTGAAGTGTTTGTTTCTTTTTTGTGAATTTTGTTTGTTTCGATTTTTGAAAATTTTGGAATTCTTACTTAGCAAATTTAGGTATGCTTAGTGAAGAATCCAGGTGTATTTTGTTTAATTTTTGAAAATAGGATTCTTAGCAAATTTAGGTATGCTAAGAAAATCTAATGGAATCCTAAGTATTTTGTATTGTTTTTGAGGTGATTGAAAGTGGAGATTTAACTTTAGTAAATTTAGTATGCTAAAGATGAAATCCCACTTAGTTTTGTGAAATGGAAATTTCACTTAGCCAATTTGAGTATCCTGATATGAAATTCCAAATGGTGTGTTTAAAATTTTGATTTCATTTTTTTTATTTTGAAAAATGAAACTTCTCTTTAGCAAATTTGGTATGCTAAGTGAAGAAGTTCCAAAGGTGTTTGAAAATTTTGATTTTTGGATTTGGAAGCTTTACTTAACAAATTTGAGTTTGTTAAATAAAGTTCCAAGTATTGTTTGAAAATTCTTATTTTGGATTTGGAAACTTTACATAACCAATTTGGGTATGTTAAGCGAGGTTCCAAAATGTGTTTAGAAAATTTTTTGGAATATGATTGTTGATTTTGATTTTGGATTTGGAAACTTTACTTAGCAAATTTGATTATGCTAAGTGAGGTTCCAAATGTATGTTTGAAAATTTTTTTAAATAAGATTGTTGATTTTGATTTTGGATTTGGAAACTTCACTTAGAAAATTTTGATCATGCTAAATGAAATTTCAAATGTGTTTTGAAAATTTTTTGAAATATGATTGTTGATTTTGATTTTGAATTTGGAAACTTCACTTAGCAAATGTGATTATGCTAAATGAAATTCTAAATATATGTTTGAAATTTTTTTGAAATATGATTACTGATTTTGATTTTGGATTTGAAAACTTTACTTAGTAAATTTGATTATGCTAAACGAAATTCCAGATGTATTTTGAATTTTTTTTGAAATATGATTTTTGATTTTGATTTTGAATTTGGAAACTTCACTTAGCAAATTTGATTATTCTAAATAAAGTTTCAAATGTGTTTTAAAAGTTTTTTGAAACATGATTTTTGATTTTGATTTTGAATTTAGAAACTTTAGTTAGCAAATGTGATTATGCTAAATGAAATTCTAAATGTATGTTTGAAAAATTTTCAAAATATGATTATTGATTTTGATTTTGGATTTGGAAACTTCACTTTGTAAATTTGATTATGCTAAATAAATTCCAAATGTATGTTTAATTTTTTTGAAATATTATTGATTTTTTGATTTTGAATTTGGAAACTTCACTTAGCAAATTTGATTATGCTAAATAAAGTTTCAAATGTGTATTGAAATTTTTTGAAATATGATTGTTGATTTTGATTTTGAATTTGGAAACTTCAATTAGAAAATTTGATTTTGCTAAATGAAATTCTAAATGTATGTTTGAAATTTTTTGAAATAAGATTGTTGATTTTGATTTAGATTTGGAAACTTCACTTAGCAAATTTGATTATGCTATACGAGGTTCCAAAAGTATGTTTAATAAAATTTTTAAAATATAATTGTTGATTTTAATGTTTTGGATTTTGAAACTTCACTTAGCAAATTTGATTATGCTAATTGAAATTCCAAATGTATGTTTGAAAACTTTTTGAAATATGATTGTTGAAATTTTAATTTTTGAAAAAGGGGACCTCCATTCAACAAATTTAGGTATGTGGAATGGAGACCAATTTTATTTTTGAAATGTGAAATTTTTGTGTGTGATTGTTGCTTTTTGAAAGGGGAGGAATTCTAATATAAAACATATCTGAGATATGTTTAAGTAGGATTTCCTAAAAAGATATTTTATTTTTAGTTGGTAATGAAATCTTCATTTAATAAATTTAAGTATATTAAATGAAGGTGTTCATGTCTACTTTTTGAAAATTGTGCTTTTTTTTACACATGAACTTTTTATTCAATAAAAGTGAGTGTATTGAATAGAAAAATTCATGTGTGCTTTTGAAAACTTTATGATTATGATTGTGATTTTTGGAAAACATGATTGTTCATTTTAATTTGAAAATGAAATCTTCATCAAAGTGAATTGAAAGAAGATGTTAATTTGTGCTTTTGGAAAATTTTATTAGTTTTATTTTTGAAAATCCTACATGTAACAATTATGTGAATTGTTAAATGAGGTTGAATAAATTTAAAAGGAAATTTTAAATGAATTGAAAGAAATGTTAATTTTGTGGAAAATTTTATTATTTTATGAAATTCATGAAAATTTGAAGGTGAATAAATTTTTGAAAGTGCTTTTGAAAGTAAAGTTCTTTATGGAAGATTTATTATTTTAGGATGAACCTTTCCCTTGAAAATGGTAAGGAGGAAGTTTTAAGATATTTCTTTTTATTTAGATCTTTTCATGTTTACCCATTGGAGAAACCAATGGGGTTTTAAGACCAATAAGGAATGTGATCCTAAAACCTAAGATGTTGGCTAACTCAACTCAAGAATGAAATGAGCTAAGTGCCAGCGGAAGAAGGATAGTCTTGGATTCATACCAAAGTTCAAACCCACTGATACTCAAAGACAATGATCATTTACCAAAGATGGAGAGAGGAACCATCCCCAAAGTCACTAGAAAAATCATGGTGAATAAATCTCTTATAGGAGTCACCTTTCAAATCTTGGTGAGAAAAGAAAGAAGAGACCTTATAGAAATTCATCTTTTAGGATGCCACATAGATCTAGATGTACTTATTCAAGTGATCGGTACATCATCAAGGTATAGTGTATCTCAAGACAGAAATCACTACCCTTTAATGGAACCAATCACCTCAATAAGGACTCTGAAGGATGATGGGTCTGCATATGTACAAAGATTCTTCCCCTAATTTATGGAAAAGTAAAGCAATATTTATTTTTAAATAAGGTTCATTAAGTTCCCTATAGGGGCAAGCCCCCATAGTTAATTGCATCCTAAGGGTTTGAATAGTTTTGAGCAAAGTTTAGGTTAAGTCCTTTAAAGAGAATTTAAAGGATTTTAAATTTGGAATTTAATTTTTTCCTTTGATTGGATTGCTTTATATTTATATTTCATTTATATATGAGACTATAAATGAGAATATAAATAAGTTTTGAGAAAATCCTATGAATTTGAATAGGTTTGATCAAGGTTTAGGATTGATTTTGGCTAAGTCTTTTAATGGAAAATTAAAGGGACTTAAGAAAATTTTCATGAATTGATTTGGAATTTTGAATTTGATTGATTTGAATTTATATTTCATTTATATATGTGAATATAAATGAGAATATAAATGGATTATGAGAAAATCTCAAAGGTTTGAATAGGTTTGAATCATGATTTTGGTTAAGTCCTTAAGGGAAGGATTAAAGACTTAGGCAAAATTTGGACTTAGGAATTTTTGTTGGATTTTGATCATGGGTTTTCAATCATATATTTCAATCATGGAGTTTAGTCATATATAGTTGATTTGAATTTGAAGAAAAATCAAATAGAATTGATTTGGAGTTTGACTTGAAAGAAGGAAAGTGAGGAATGGTTTAAGCTAAGGGTAGGAAAATTTTCCTAACACCCCTAAGGCATGACCTATTCCTATGGCTAACTCTTCTAAGTCTTCTAGGGCTAGGTTTGAGCATCCACCTAATCACTAGATGTGTATTAAGACTAAGGAACTCTTAAAATCTAAGAGAAGTCCTATGTCTAAGATAGAGGGGTTGAGAGCTCATCCTAAAAATGAGGTCAACAATGTACCAGAGATTTTACCCCTACTTTACATGGATGAATAAAGTGGGGTTTAGGTTCTTAAGTTCCTATGGAGGTAAGCCTTCATAGTTAATTACATCTTGGAAATGAAATTTCCTAAGAATACTCTTGATTAATGTAGACAATTATCATCTCAGATTTCAAGGTTAGACTATCAAAGGATTGGTTGTATTTGGAAAATCAATTGGAAAGCTCAGAGAAGACTTATTTTGGAATCCAAATGAAATAAGTAGGAAGTGCTCATGATACTAGGAGGCCTAGTGAGCATTCCAATCTATCCTATGGTTGAGCTTTATAATTTTGAAGTTGAGGAGATTTATATGTTTTTTGAGTTAAAACTTAATTAGATTGGCTTATAATCCACCAACACAAGGTGTAGGAATGCCTAAGAGGTAAGATTTTATTATTATAGCTCAAAGAAAATAGCTACCTCGGATCATAAATCTAGGGAGCTTTAGTATAAGATAAATCACAAGCTAAATCTAAGCGACAGGTGAACATAAGAGCTTACCTCCAAAAGAGAGAATAAATTGTCGGACTTCTTAACTTATAATCACTTTGAGTGGCGCCAGTTAACTCCTCTACAATTTTAAAACCATAGTTTGGTCTTATGAATTGCAAGATAGCTAAGTAGTTATTTAATTAGAAAGAGACTAAAGTCTAAACACACTCCTAAGAGACTAGAGCATGAGTGGTATGAGCATATGACTTAATCTATAGATGCAAAATCTTTTCAAATTTTATTTCATTTTAGACACATTATTTTGATAGAGATTTGAGGATTTCTTATGCCAAAATGCATGATGAAATAGGTTATGGGTCATCAGCTAGAAGAAGGTGTTCTCCACCATAAGGGATGCCCTCACCAACATTTCTTTTTATCTGCAAGAATGGAGATCCTTCATGTTCAAGAGAGAAATATGCATGTATGCATGATGTGAAACATGAACCATACAACTAAGGGGTTGCTAAATCTTTTAATTATCTTATTTATGTCTTAGGATTTATGATGAGGTTAAGAGTTGTTTAAAATTTAGTTATGAGTGATTAGTTGGGAAGAAAAGTTATTTTTATCCTAAGGGAATCATATCCAAGCCACACATTAAAATATCAATCATTTAAGAAACTATGAAAAGCATGACATTCTAATGCACAAAGCAAAATAACATCAAACAACTATATAAACTATCATAAAGAATAAAAGGTGATCGTCGATACAACCAAAGAGAGAAAAGATGGTAGAGCTCTACCCTTATACAACATGGAATATGAAAGAATAATTATAATTGTATTAAATGCTATGGGGTCTTCTTTCTTCATATCTCCATCTCGATTTGGTTCCTTCTTTGATTTGGATGGTGCTTGCTTCAAAGGCATCATAGGGCACCCAAAGCCTTCTACTCATCCTAATCCCCATAGCACTAATCTAATTCCTAATGCAAAATTACATTTATGTGGGAAAAGTAAATCTAACTACACCAAATAGAGGTTAGCTAAATATACATATAATCCCAAGTTGTATTTATAATTTGGACTTAGCACCTACACAGTAACTAAGCTCATTTATCTAACTTGGATTATGCTTAAGGATTTAAGCAACACAAAAAAAAGCATTCACATTTATTTTTAAGCATCCCAGGATAATCCCCTAGAAAATATGATTAAGCTAATATTGGCCTATCATCTAATCTATAAAGCATACACCCTAACATCCAATCTAAAATAATACATCATAAAACAAATATATATCACATCATATCCTAACTTGGAGAAGTGGTGACTTAATTCTAATGTGTGTGTATTAAAGCTTGTTTGGTAAGTCTTGTATTTTCTAAGTGTAGAAGGATTCAATTTAACATGAAAGGTTGATTTCACTTGAAGTAGTTTAATTATTTTGAGAATTTTAGTTTGTGTTTTGTTTTATTTCATTTGATTACACTTAGCAACTAAATGTTATAAATAGAGGAAAAGAGGATTTCCCTCTTTCATCCCTATCTTAATTCACTTTCTAAAGTATATTAATTTGATTTAGTTCTCTTTAGTGAATGGCTTATTAAATAATTTAATTAATCCTAAGTTTAGGTTCACTTTAAATAATCTAGTCAAAATGAAAGGCATCTTAAGATTAATTTAATTCAATTACTACCACATGATATATATTAAATCATTTTTTCCATCACATGTAACATGCATATGATTTAATCCTAAGTGTATCTATAAATGCAACATATTTTAGCATACTTAATGATGAATGTATGTGTATGTTTAGAATTTATATTTTATTTGATTGAATTATTTAAACATATTAATTTAAAACTTTATCAAATTCTTATACAAAAATACCTAAGAATGAAATTAAATAGGCATGTGTTGTTGTTAAACCGGAAGTGAGATAATCAAATGACCTCCTTGGAGCTAGCTAAAGCCTCATATTCTGGATGTCGGTATATACCCATTTGCATTCAAACATATGTAAATTTGTATACATGAACATAGGAAGTAAGCTCAAAATCTTATGGATAATTATATCAACCACTTAGTCAATTATATGAATGCAAGCAATTTTAATGTAAAATGGGATTTCATTCACTAATCATATACATATACATGTATAAAGATATAAATCAAGTATGTGTCATTGTTAAACCAGGGAAGTGAGGTAATCAAATGACCTCCTTGGGGCTAACTGAAGCTTCATATTCTTAGGATGTCTAGACTATATACTTGATTTTCTTGGACACACATGGATGTATACATAAATGAGGGAAAGAAAACATGCAAAGATTATATATTTTTTGATTGAATCATTTATATATATGAATTAAAGCCCTATCAAAATTCTAATGTTAAAATACATAAGAATGAAATCAAATGGGTATGTGGCATTGTTAAATCAGGGAAGTGAGGTAATCAAATGACCCCCTTGGGGCTAGCTAAAGCCTCGTGTTCCCAGGATGTCCAGACTATATACCCATTACCATTCAATCTTATATAAATCAACACATGAATAGAGGAAAGAGAACTCAACATTCATACACATAAGCTATAAGCACATGCATTTCTTATGTATTTATAACTATCATCATAACACATATTATTATTTATTTATAAGCTTTTGAAAAATACATTTCAATTTAATAGTGATAATATCCACGCATATATTAAATTAAATCAATACATGCAAACTTACATAAAGGAAACCCATTATCTTTTACTTGATTTTGAAAAGATGGATGCATGAATTCAAATGACATACCAAATTTAACATGATTGGAAAGACAATCAAACATAAGCATGTGATTCATTCAACTAGTTCTTAAGGACAATAAAATCAAATAAGATTATTTAAATAAAACCAAAGCTTCTTTATTAGTTATGTTTTGGATTTGATTTGATTTAAAGAGGAGAGAGAAATCATCACTTGATATTTTAAACCCATTCCACATTAGTGATTTGATTTAATTTAAGGAAATGTAATTAAGTTGATTTTTAGGTTAATTGAGTTGAAACCTTAATTAGATGAATTAATTACCCATATGTCACCTTAAAGTAATTAACTAAATAATTATGAGCCAACATGATATGCATGGAAAATAAACTTGCAATGATCCTAGGAAATAAAAGATAAGCTCATGATTTAGTTACTCAAATTAGAGGCTTAATTAATTACTCTTATGGTTTTCACATATGGACTACCCATGATTTAATTAATTAGAATGATTGAGATTGATTTCAATTTGATTAAGTGATTTAATTAATTAGTTAAATCTTAATTAATTTCATTTTAAAAAGGGTGAAATGAACTTAGGAAAGGGGTATTCCTTAGTTCACTTATATTGAACAATGATTAATAAACTTAATTAACCAATTTATTACTTGTTCATGGGATTAATTAATAATTAATTATCTTAAAAGAGTAGTTAAATATTTAATTAGTCAATTTTCCTAATTAAGAGCAATAAATTCCAAGAAAATCATGGGAGGCAAAGGTCATCCCATTAAATTATCCCACAAAATTTGGGATTAATTGTCAAGTATTAAGTAAGAAACTAATTAATTTTTTAATTAAATAATTACTATTCAAAATTAGTTAAATCATTTTTTAATTCTCCTATGAAATTGATTAATTAGGCCTAATTAAAGATTAATCTTGTTGGTGCCACATGGCTTTCGCTTCCTTTCCACATTACCATTCAGGATTGGCTACTTAAAACTTATCCGACTCCACTACATCATGTGGCGGATGTGCTTTTCTCATCTATATCTAAGATGTATGATTAATCCCAGCTTAATAAGATTAAATCAATGATCTAGTAGATCTAATCAAGCCCATTTTGATCATGTGGAATGGGCGGGTGATATAATGCAGTGAGGAGAAAGGTGTCCATCCTCCATTGCTCACTTGATCAGAGCTTACTTGAGCTTGCATCAACTCCAAAAGAATCCCACACCTTCACGACATCGATCGGAGGGAATCTAATGGTCAAGATCACAAGAGATGCAAGTTTTCTTCGAAAAGCTCCAACCCATTTTGCTAAGGATCAGTTTGAAAGCATACCTCGAGCTCAAGAATTTCGAATGATTGAAAGCTTCATCTAGTGGAGACAAAGCCCTGTTGAGCAATAATTGGATCAATTCCTCGATGTTCACTCATAAGGCCATGAATCGATGATTTGGAGCTCAACTTTGATAGAAGTCCCACCTCTGGTGCTCAAGAAGCTTGGGAGATGATTCATTATTGCTCGATGAGGCCTAGGGAAGGTGCATGCAAAGTTAATTTGAGTTTGATGGAGAAATGAGTAAGTTAGGTCAGAAATGGGGGTGTCAAATTTTGGGATAAATAAGAATGGCATTTTTTAATCGAAGAACGAGCATGGGAGCTTAGAGAAATCAGAGTGCCCTATTTGAGATGGACAAGATTGACATTTTCCAATCAAGGAATGAGCTTGGTGAGGAATGATTTTTTTATGTGTTTGAGTGAAAATGAGGGGGTGTTTTCCCCGTTCATCTTGATCCGATGGTGGGATGGGGTTGGCTTCTAGTGGCCATCCAGCCATTTTAGAGAGTCATGGGTGGCAGAGAGGATCTGAGTTGGCTTGACTTGGTTGGTTGAAGTTGTGGAAGTGGCTGCCAAAGAGGAATCATGTGTGTCATATGGGTTTCAAATGCTCCAATGGGGAGGGTGAGGTGATTTCACTTCCCATGGGTCACGGTCAACCCAACCACCCCTTAGGTCAGGTTGGTTAGTGTCTTATGCTTAGGTGGACCATTGGGAGAGTACCAAGTGGCCAAGGAATGGAAATGATCACTTACATAGGTAATTTGTCTCATATGATGCCCTTGACCTAAGGGTAGAATGATCATTTGGCATTAGACTTGATTTGGAAAGATTTGAAATGATCCAAAAGTGGGTTAGCCTAAATTTCAAGTCAATTAGAGTTGATTTGGTTAAGATTGGCTCAATTTACTCATTTGGGTCAAATTGGGTTAAGTTGGGTCAAGTTGACCAATTAATCAAATTGGGTCAAACCAAAGGCTGGGTCAAGTTCATATGATCATTTGGGATGTTGTGGTTCAATTGGTTTGGTTTAGTTTAGCGTAGATATGATTTTGGCTCATTTGAATTCATTTGGGTCAAATGGGTTAAGTTGACCTATTGACCAAATTGGCATTGGCTTGTTGGGGTTTAGTTGACCAATTGAAGATGATTGAAGGCTTTAATTTTAATTAATTTGGATTTGGTTTTGATTTAGGTCAACTTGACCATTAGGTCAATTTGGGCTAAGTAGGTTTAATTGGGTCAATTGGGTCCAATCATGGCTTTGGTCAAGTTCAACAATCAATTTGGAATGAACTTGAGCCATTGATTGTAATCAATTTGGTTTATATTTTGATTTGACCCAATTTAGTCTTTAAGGTCAATTTGGATCAACTTGGGTTAAGAGGGCCAATTGGGTTTGGTTTGACTTAATTGAAAGTCAAGTCATATTCAAATATTGATTTTGATTTGGTATGAATCATTGGTTTCAAGGGATTTGGCTTAGTTACAATTTGGCTAATTTTTTTGGTTCATATGGGTTAAGGGGATAACTTGGTCAAATGACCAAGTTAACTTGGTTTGACAATTCATGACAATTGATCAACTAGGTGATCAATCATGATGGGAGGTTTTGATTGGCTTGGCAATCCAATTTGGGTAGGATTAGAACTTGGCTCAAATAGGTCAAATTGGCCACTTTGGGTCAAGTGGACCAATTGGATTTAGTTGGCTTGATTTTGGGTTGAGTTTGATTTAGTTGAGTTTATATATGGATTTGGGATTGATATATAAATTCAATTACTTGGGTTCAAATGGGTTTTGTTTCATTTGAACATTTCAAGTCAAAAGGGTTAAGTTGGGTTTGACTAGGGTTGATTTTGGTTGGTTGATATTTCATTTTTTTATTTGTGAATATGATTGAAGGTATGATTGATTCATGAGAAAATCAATTGAATTGGGTTTTGGAATGATGGAATTTGGCTAAGTCCATGGAGTTTGGTCATGCTTATGTTTGGATTTTGATTTGGTTTGATTTAGTTTTGATGATTTAAATGTATATTTCATTTAAACTTGTGAAGATGATTGAAAATATGATTGATTTGTGAGAAAATCAATTGAGGTTGACTTGATTTGGATTAAGATTTAGCTAAGTCCATGGGATAGGTCATATGGCTTAGGAAGGGTTTTGATTTAAATTGATTTAGTTTTGATCATCTGAATGTAGATTTGATTTATATTTAGGAAGATGATTGAAGATATAAATTGATTATGAGAAAATCAATTGATTTTGGATTAATTTGGATTAAGATTTGGCTAAGTCCATGGGTTAGATCATATGACTTAGGAAGGGTTTCAAGTTTGGATTTGATCATGGGTTCAATCATTTGGTTTTGGAATTTGGGTTTTGATTTGGATTTGAATTTGATGTTTGAATTGAACTTGAGGTTTGGTTTGAGAAGGTAACATGGATTGGATTTGGGTTGTAGGTAGGGATTATCCTAATCCTTGGCATAACCTAATCCTATGGTTAACCATTCTAAGTCTTTTGGCTTAGGTTAAGTGTTTACCTAATTGTTAGAAGTGTCTTATGACTAGGAAGTCTTAGTGTCTAGAAGACTCCTAAGTCTAAGATGGGAAGATTGAATCCACACTCCAAAAAGTGAGGTCAATAGGCCTTATGCCATAGTGTTGTCCTTGGAGATATGATTGGAAGGGCAAGCCAAGATAGACTTCATAAGACTTTGCTTGGGAGACCATGGATACATGATAACAACATAGTTCCATCCTCTACATTAGTGTATGAAGTTCATGAGGTGGGATTGTTTCTATGTCAAAGGAGATCTCAAGCCATTTAAAGTTCATGAGGTATATGGATCTGACTACTCCCTCAAAATCAATAAGTTCTATTCGTGAACTTGGCCAAAGTTTAGAAATAAAATAAAAAAGAAAAAAAAGATAAAGAAAAGAAAAGAAAAAAGAAAAGAAAAAAAGAAAAGAAAAAATGAAAAATAAAAGGAAATAGACTTGGAGGAAGTCAAGTGACATTAGATTCCACCATTACTCCATTGAACATATGGATAGATGACCTCCACCGGTAGAGGAAGAGATTAGTTGGGAGTCTGGGGTGAAAACCTCTTATTGGCCACCTAATAGAAGATATATCCCGTACCAAGAGTACACCTATCCATATAGACTTAGAATCTAAATCATGATGAGTCTTATATGGTTTTGAACTCTTCTCAATGATTCCCTTGGAGGTGAGACTTGAGGGGATAATGAAGATTGGGCTCCAAAGCAAGCATAAGTGTATCAAGTCTATATGTGAAATAGTTAGGCATCGGTTGGGAACCTTAGCTCTAACCACTTTTATCTCAAAAGGTTTGAGGTAAGGAAGCCCTAAGTCATCCAGTGTGAAGACTCAAAGGTTCTTTTTGGAGCATCCTCTCAAGTCAAGAAGTTGATGTAGAACTTGAGGATGATTCATATAAAGATTTAATAGAATTACCTTTTGATTAGTACTTGCCTTGTTCATAATTTAGCAAAGAAATGGTTAATCCCACATACTTGGTCAAAGACAGGTCGGACTACTTCAAAGAATATGGAAGAACAAATGCAAAAGCTCTCAATCAAAACCAAGACTAGGATTGATGATTGGTGGTCGATGATGATGATGATTACTGCTTAGTCATCAATCATTTGGAATCGTGATCTTTTCAAATCACATTAACTCATATGAGCTTAGAAACATTTTGAAGTCAAAGATGATGCGAGTTTGAAGAAGATATCAAGTGTAGCAAACAAATAAACAAACTTGAAAGAAGATCCGCTTACATACAGTTCTTTGTTGAATGAAATTTAAACCAATGACTTAGTTAGGCTATTTGACTAATGGATGCGATGCCTAGATTGGCTCATGATGTGGCGGTCCATAAACTAGTTCTAGAGCTTACTTCCTATCAAGCAAGCTCTAGATGCACATTATAGAATAACTTATCATTTATGAAATTGCAATGTTGGCTTCATTCAGAAGAAAATACCCTACATGGTTAGCCAATGTTATTAGAAATAAGAATGGCCAATTTCACATATCAATTTTAGATTTAAATAAGGCATGTCAAAAGATGAATTTCTACTACTAATCGAGTTGATGGTGGACATTGCCTCATCTCATAGTCTTCTCTTTCATGGATGGCTCTAGATGTAATAAAAATAAAGATGGCCATTAAAGATGAAAGAAACACTACTTTTAGAACTCTGATTGGAATCTTTTTACTATAAGGTCATGCCTTTAAGCCTTAAATGCTACACAGAGGCTATGACTTGAATCTTTGATGAACTCATTCATCATCAAGTTGAGTGTTATGATCTCATGGTCAAAAAAGAAAAGACCATCTCTTTAACTTGAAAATAGTTTTCAAATAATTAAGATAGTTTAACCTCAAAATGAACCCCACGAAGTGGGAGCTTGAAAAATTCCTTGGGTTTTTTGTTACTAGGAATCAAAATCGATCAGAGATTTGGTATTAAAATTCCACCCCTAAAAAATTAACTCAACTCAGATCATTCCAAGGGTGGTTGGCATATCTAATATGCTTTATATCCAACTTATCAAGAAGATGTCAGCCATTCTCAACACTTGTCAAAAAGAATGCCAAGTTTAACTAGGATGATAAGTGTGAGCATGCCTTCGAAGACATCAAGCATTACCTGATAATGCTACTAATTTTAGCAGCCCCTATCTCAGGCAAGCTGCTCATACTTTACATGGCTGTATCAGATGGCTCCCTTGGTGCATTATTGGCCAAAGCCAATGACGAAGGGAAGAAAAATGCACTTTACTATCGACCATAATCCGAGGCTAATTATCCCATTGAGAAGCATTGCCTAGCTTTAATCTTTGCATCCCAAAAGCTACACACTACATGCTTCCTCATAAGGTAAACTTAATCTCTAGGATCAATTCAATATTTCACAGTAGGTCTAGACGGTTGGCATGATGGTCCATGATCCTCTTATAGTTTGACATTACCTTCCTACCCTCATGGTGAAAGGACAAGATTTCTTAGCACACCCACTTTATGTTGACTCTCTTGGATGATATCCTCGATGAACAAATCATGAACTTAGGGGATAGCATTCACCACTAGAAGATGTACTTTGATGGTGCAGCTTCCTCTCAAAGAGGAGAAGAATGACAGTCTTCTATTCCAAGAAAGGTAGGGTAGGAATAGTTCTCTTAACTCTGGACTTGATGTGATGAGATTCTCATATCATCTGTCCAATCCATGCACCAATAATGAATCTTAATTTAAGGCTCTGATTGTGAGTGCAGGTTAGTATTACTCTAAGCATCGAACATCAACATCTTGAGATTCTAGTTATGAACCAAAATCGTCCTCTAAAGTTATAAAGCCCAAGCTCCATCACTATTATGTACACCATAGACTTGTTGGCCCAAATCTTAGAGGTTACCATTTATAAGATTCCTCGAGGAGAGAATGTTGTAGCGTATATTTTAGCCAAGCTTGTCAAGGATTTGGCATATCCGAAGGATGAGTCCATATCAATAAAGATCCAAAATAGATAAGTCTTATCTCTTATTGATGTTGAACTCAAAAGTACTCTCTTGAAGGGCAGGTTGACATTGCCAAAAGGATGAGGAGTTAGAGGCAACCATTCATGGATTACCTAAATAAGGCAAACTACCTCGATAAGTCCCAAGCCCATTAGATGAAGCAAAAGCACTTTCACTATGTTTTGGATGGTGGCTTATATGGTGGCCTAGATCAAATGTTTACATTGTTTAGACAAGCATGAAAATAAGATCATGATGGCGGTACACTCAAGATTATGTGGAGCAACCAATCCGTCAGAAGATGAAAGCCAAGATCAAGATATTTGGATACTACTCATCAATGATCAAAGATTGCATGGATATGGCTAGTGATGCCACCAATGTCAAATACATGGTGTGGTCTGCCAACCCAACATTCTACATCCAACATTAGCCTCATGGCCATTTGAGTGTTATGACGTATTAGTCTATAAATTCTTATTCTTCAAGGGTCATCAGTTCATCTTAGCTACTACTGATTACTTTTCTAAATGGGAGAAGGTGATTACGCTCAGAGAGGTCACAACTCAATATGTACTCTAGTATTTTAGGAACCATATCGTATATAGGTTCATAGTGCCTCGATGAATTATATCGATAGCATTCAAGAACAAGATCAACAACTTTACTCGAAGACACAAAATTGATTGATGATATTTGACCATCAACTACCCGAGGGCAAATGGCTTAGAAGAAGCTTATAACAAAACTCTCATCCAAATACTGAAGAAGACACTCGATAATAATAAGCGATTGTGGCATGAGCAGTTAGTTAAAGCCTTATTGGCCTAGTAGACCACATATAGAACTCCAACTCAGTCTACTCCTTTCTCCTTAATGTATGGGCCCGAAGACATTCTACCCTTAAAAGTTCAACTCTCATCACAAAGGATTGCTATGAGTAGCAAGATCACAATAGAGCAGAAAGCCAAGTTATGGTTAGAAGAGCTCGAAGGTTTGGAGGAGAGATGCCTATGGGCATGTCAAAACCTCAAGTTGTACAAAGCTAAAATGATTCAAGGTCACAACAAGTTGTTTTGTCCAAGTGCTTTTTAAGTAGGAGAGCTTATTTTAGTTTTAAGGAGACTGATTGTTGCTCATCGTAAGATGTGAGGCAAGTTTAAACCCACTTGGGAAGGCCCTTTTGACGTAGACAAGGCCTACCTTGGAGGATCTTATCATTTTATTAATGATAAGGGAGAGCGCCCCATGCTTCCATTTTGTGGGCTCTACTTAAAGAAATATTATAAATCATGTTTAAAAATAATTATCATCAATAAAAATTCTATTTTGAATTCAATCTCTTCCATGTTGAAAGTATTCCTTTTTATGAATCAACCACAATGTGTTTAGGGTAGGTGTAAGGAACCCGAATGACATCCTATCCTTCATTGACACAACACAAACATAAACTACACACAAACATATAAAACAAACAAATATCTTTTATCTTGGGCTACTCTGAGTTAAGATAACCCCAGCAACACTCACTCTTACTCTAGGTTGGGCGATGCTACCCTTAGTGTGTCACCAGTGGTCTTCTTGCTGGATGTAAGTCTTTCTTTCCTTCTTTATTTGGCCACTACACACGATGAGCCTCATTAGTTTTGGTGCCTTACTAATAAGCTACCACATGTTGGCTTCATTTAAGAGGATTTGAGTATGCTATGCTTTCTTCTTCGATTAGCCTTCATGATCTGATTGGGTCAAGTATATTTAAGGTTTAGGATAAGTCCCCTAGCATCTCCTTCCTTCCTGATTGCTTCAAGTCTAGGTCCAATCCTTCCTCGGGGCTCCCCGCTTAATAGTCGCTCTAGGTCAGATTACATCTATCCCACTGACAATAGACTATTCTGATGATCCGTTCCACTTGAAAAGTTATAAGCCTACATGCTTTCTTTCCATATTGATCATTGCACATTGACTGGCACCTTAGGTTGGTTGGTTCACACTATGCTGATGGATACACCAGTCATGCTAATGGATACACCATAGGTTGGTTGGTTCTTGCACCTTAGGATACACCACTCATGGCATGTAACTCTACTACACTTTCTCCTTGAGTTGGCCACTGTACACCTATAAGCTTTCTTTTCCAAGGCTCACAATAACGCCTCTAGCAGCACCTCCCCTGTGGGCACTATATTTGAATCACATCCTTTGCGACCCTATTTAGACACTACCTAGGTTACTATCAGATTGGACAGTTTCCCTTTCCTAGTAACCACCCATGTGGTTGGAGAATCCATCCTGTGGATGTGAAGATTCTCCATTGGTCCAGTAAATTTGAGATAGGTCAAGGCTGCCATAGCCCCTTCTCAGTGTGGTCCCTCCTAGGTCCACACACAAACATTTAAAAATATATATGTTCACTTTTGGATTAGGAGGACACCCTTAGTGGTACCTTTTCCCAAGCATATCTTTAGAGGCGATTAGCAAAACTCTTTATAGGAATCGCATGACTACTTTTGAGTTGATATAAGTCCTCAATGACATTCACAAGTAGTCGCCCCTAAGTCGGGTTTGATTTGTTGTGCTATACAATTCACCCGTGATTGTTCCCTACTTTAGATGATGTAAGTCTATACACCCTTCTTCATAGTTACTGCAAAGGCTTTAGGTTTGGTTTTTTTATGGTTTAGGGTTTAGGGTTAGCAGGGTTTTGGGTTCTTAGTTTAGGTTTAGTTTATTTTAGGTTTAGGTTTTGGTTTTATTTATTTTAATTTAGGTTAAGGTTAATTTTATATTATTTATTTTAGGTTAAGGTTTTTTTTAGTTTAGGGTTTATGTTTTATTTATTTATTTATTTTAGGTTTTATTTTTTGGGTTTATTTTTAGGTTTAGGTTTTATTTAGTTTTATTTTATTTTACTTTTGGTTTATTTTATTTTATTTTACATTTGGGTTTAGTTTGGGTAGGTTTGGTTTAGGTTTGGTTTTAGGGTTTAGGGTTTAGGGTTTAGGGTTTAGGGGTTTAGGTTTATTTATTTGTTATTATTATTATTTTTATTTTTATTTTAAATTAAGTAAATTGGAAGGTTTAGGTTTATTTAGTTTATTTTTTATTTATTTTAGTTTATTTTATTTTTTTTATTTTTATTTAGGTTTATTTTTAGTTTTATTTAGTTTAGTTTATTTATTTTAGGTTTACTTATTCTATTTTATTTTTTAGGTTTAGGCTTAGGTTTAGGTTTATCTTTTAGTTTAGTTTAGTTTTATTTATTTTTTATTTTAATTAGGTTTATTTTATTTTATTTAATTTTAGTTTATTTATTTTAGGTTTATTTATTTTAGTTTATTTTTTAGGTTTATATTTAGGTTTATATTTATTTTTTAGTTTAGTTATATTTTTATTTTATTTTTTAGGTTTAGGTTTTTGTTTTTATTTTTAGGTTTAGGTTTAGGTTTTGTTTTATTTTTTTAGGTTTAGATTTTAGGTTTATTTTTAGGTATTATTTTTTAGTTTAGGTTTAGGTTTATTTTAGGTTATTTTTATTGATTTTAGGTTTAGGTTTAGGTTTAGGGTTTATTTATTTTAGTTTAGTTTATTTTAATTTAGGTTTAGGTTTATTTTATTTTTATTTTAATTTTAAGTATTTTTTTAGTTTAGGGTTTCAGTTTTACTTTTTGGTTTATTTTTTAGGTTCAAGTTTTTAATTAATTTTTCTTTTATTTAATTTTTATTTTTGGTTTAGTTTTTATTTTATTTATGTTTTCTATTGTTTAGTTTAGTTTAGATTTATTTATTTTATTTTGGTTTAGTTTTATTTTATTTTATTTTATTATTAGGTATAGGCATTATAGGGTTTATGGTTTAGATTTAGTGTTTAGGCTTTAGGATTGAGAGTTTTGAGGGTTTAGGGTTTAGGGTTTAGGGTTTAGAGCTTAGAGTTTAGGGTTAGCTTAGGGTTGCATGTTAGTTTAGGGTTTAGGCTTTAGGGTTTAGGGTATTTAGGATTTTAGGTTTATGGTTTAGGGTTAGTTTAGGGTTAGTTTAGGGTTTAGGTTAGGGTTGCTATTTAGGGTTTAGGGTTTAGGTTTTTATTTTAGTTTATTTTTTAGGTTTAGGTTTAGGTTCATTTTTATTTTTTTATAGTTTAGGTTTAGGATTTTTTTTTTAGGTTTAGGTTTAGGTTTAGGTTTTTTTTTTAGGTTTAGGTTTTAGGTTTTTATTTTAGGTTTATTTTTAGGTTTTATTTTTTAGTTTAAATTTAGGTTTATTTTTAGTTTATTTTATTTCATTTAGTTTAGGTTTAGGTTTAGGATTGGTTTATTTTAGGATTAGGTTTAGGTTTTATTTATTTTTGTTTAGTTAATTTTAGTTTAGTTTCAGGTTTATTTTATTTGTTTATTTTATTTTTATTCTATGTTCAAGTTTTTTATTAGTTTAGGGTTTAGGTTTTATTTTTAGGTTTAGGTTTTTATTAAGTTTTTATTTTATTTGAGTTTAAGTTTATTTTATTTTTATTTTATGTTTAGTTTTTTATTTTATTTAGGTTTTTTATTCTTAGGTTGAGTTTATTTTTTAGTTTAGTTTAGGTTTTTATTTATTTTATTTTAGTTTATATTTATTATTTTATATTATTTTATTTTTAGGTTTAGGTTTAGGTTTTAGTTTAGGTTTTATTTTATATTTTATTTTATTTTATTTAGGTTTAGGTTTCTTTATTGTATTTTATTTTTAGGTTTATTTAGTTTAGGTTTAGGTTTTATTTTTTAGGGTTTAGGGTTTAGGTTAGTTTATTAAGGGTTTAGGGTTTTAGGGTTTAGGATTTTATTTATGATTTAGGGTTAGGGTTTAGGGTTTAGGGTTTAGGGTTTAGTGTTTAGGCTTTAAGGTTTAGGGTTTTTATGGTTTAGGGTTTTTGGTTTAGGGTTTAGGATTTTAGGTTTTTTTTTAGGTTTAGGTTTATTTTAGGTTTAGGTTTAGGTTTTATTTAGGTTAGTTTAGTTTTTTAGTTTATGTTTAGGTTGATTTTTTATTTTGTTTTATGTTAGTTTTTTTAGTTTAGGGTTTAGGTTTTCTTTTATTTATTTTAGGTTATATTTTAGGTTTAAGTTTTATTTAGTTTTATTTTATTTTATTTTAGGTTTATTTTATTATATTTTACATTTATTTAGTATTTAGTTTTTTATTTTAGTTTATTTTATTTAGTTTAGTTTAGTTTATTTTTAGTTTAATATTTATTTTTTATTATATTTTTAGGTTTATGTATAGGTTTAGGTTTAGGTTTTTCTAGGTTTTTATTTTATTTTATTTTTTATATTTTTTAGGTTTAGGTATTTTTATTTATTTTATTTTTTGGTTTTATTTATTTTAAGTTTAGGCTTTTAGGGTTTAGGGTTTAGGTTTAGGATTTAGTGTTTAGTTGGGTTTTTAGGGTTTTAGCTTAGGGTTTGAGGTTTAGGGTTTTTGGGTTTAGGGTTTAGGGCTTAGGGTTTAGGGTTTAGGGTTTAGGGTATTAGGGTTTAGGTCTTGGGATTTAGGGTTTAGGTTTTATGGTTAGTTTTAGGGTTTAGGGTTTAGGGTTTTTTAGGGTTTGCGATTTAATGTTTAGAGTTTAGGGTTTAGGAATTAGTTCTTAGGGTTAAGGGTCCAGTGTTTAGGGTTTTTTTTTTAAATTAAGTAAACTGGTAGGTTTAGATTTATTTAGTTTTTTTTTTATTTTTAGTTTATTTTATTTTATTTTTTTTAGTTTATTTTAGGTATATTTAATTTAGTTTAGGTTTTATTTTAGTTTATTTTTTAAGTTTAGTTTAGGTTTAGATTTATTTTTAGTTGAGTTTTATTTTATTTTATTTGTTAGGTTTAAGTTTTTTTTATTTTATGTTTAGGTTTAGGTTTTTTTATTTTTTTTTTAGGTTTAGGTTTAGGTTTTTATTTTAGGTCTATTTTTATGTTTTATTTTTTAGTTTAGGTTTAAGTCAATTTTTAGTTTATTTTATTTCATTTAGTTTAGGTTTAGGTTTAGGTTAAGGTTTTATTTATTTATTTTTAGTTTATTTTAGTTTAGGTATAGGTTTATTTTATTTTATTTATTTTATTTTTATTTTAGGTTATGGTTTTTTTTAGTTTAAGGTTTAGTTTTATTTTTTATTTAATTTTTTTATTTTAATTTTTGGTTTATTTTTTTGGTTTTGGATTATTTAGTATTTATTTTATTTTTTTAACTTTATTTTTATTTTAAGTTTAGTTTTATTTTATTTAAGTTTTTTATTCTTAGGTTTGATTTTATTTTTTAGTTTAGTTTAGGTTTTTTATTTTATTTTATTTTTTTTTTAGTTTATTTTTTATTTTTTTTAGGTTTAGGTTTATGTTTTATTTTATTTTATTATTTTATTTTATTTAGGTTTAAGTTTTGTTATATATTTTATTTTTAGGTTTTATTTAGTTTAGGTTTAGATTTTTAGGTTTTTAGGGTTTAGGTTTTAGGGTTTAGGGTTTTAGGATTTATGGTTTAGGGTTATGGTTTAGGGTTTAGGGTATAGGGTTTAGCATTTAGTCTTTATGGTTTAGGGTTTTGGGTTAGCTTAGCGTTAATGGTTTTTTTAATTAAGTAAACCAGTAGGTTTATGTTTACTTATTTTAATTTATTTTATTTTTTATTTTTATTTATGTTTATTTTTATTTTCATTTAATTTTATTTATCTATTTTAGGTTTATTTATTTACATATTTATGTCTTATTTTTATTTTTATGTTTAGGATTAGGTTTTTATTTTATTTTCTTAGGTTTAGGTTTTAGGTTTTTATTTTTTAGTTTAGGTTTAGGTTTATATTTTTTTATTTTATTTAGGTTTATTTTAATTTTTAGTTTCATTTAGATTTTTATTTATTTTATTTTAATTTATTTTTAGTTTTAAATTTTATTTTATTTTAGGTTTAGGTTTAGGTTTAGGTTTAAGTATAGATTTTTATTTTATTTTGTTATTTTATTTTATTTAGGTTGAGGTTTGAGGTTTTATTTAGTTTAGGTTTATTTCTTTAGCTTTTCAGTGTTTAGGGTTTAGGATTTCAGGTTTAGGGTTTAGGGTTTTTTAGTGTTTAGGGTTTAGGGTTTAAGGTTTTGGGTTGTAGGTTTAGGGTTTATGGTTTAAGGTTAGTTTAAGGGTTTAGGGTTTAGGGTAAGATTTAGTATTTAGGGTTAAGGGTTTAAGGTTTAGGGTTTTTTTTCAAAAAAAAGTGAAGTAAAGCGATAGTTTTAGGTTTATTTAGGTTATTATGTTTATTTTATATTTGTATTTAGGTTTATTTTTTATTTTTAGTTAGTTTAGTTTATTGATTTTAGTTTATTTTTTAGGTTTAGGTTTAAGTTTATGTTTAATTTTTAGTTTAGTTTTATTTTTAGTTTATTTTTTAGGTTAGGTTTTATTTTTTTAATTATAGGTTTAGGTTTAGGTTTTTATTTATTTTTTTAGGTTTAGGTTTTAGGATTTATTTTAGGTTTATTTTTAGGTTTAATTTTTAGTTTAGGTTTAGGCTTATTTTTAATTTAATTTATTTCATTTAGTTTAGGTTTAGTTTATTTTAGGTTTAGGTTTTATTCATTTTTGTTTAGTTTATTTTAGTTTAGGTTTAGGTTTATTTTATTTTGTTTATTTTATTTTATTTTAGGTTTATGTTTTTAAGTTTAGGATTTAGGTTTTATTTTTTATTTAATTTTAGGTTTATTTTTTAGGTTTAGGTTTTTATTTAGTTTTATTTTATTTCATTTAAAGTTTATATTTTATATGTTTATTTTATTTTATTTAGGTTTTTTTTATTTTAGGTTGATTTTATTTTTAATTTAGTTTAGTTTTATTTATTTTATTTTTGTTTTTTATTAGTTTATTTTATTTTATTTTAGGTTTAGGTTTTAATTTAGTTTTATGTTCTTTTATTTTTATTTAGGTTTTAGGTTTGTTAAATTTTATTAGTTTATTTAGTTTAGTTTAGGTTCTCAAGTTTTTTTTGTGGGTTTTTTATGGTTTAGGATTTAAGGTTTAGGTTACCTTAGGGTTTAGTTTTAGGTTTTTTTTAATTAAGTAAACTAGTTATTTTAGGTTTATTTAGTTTATTTTTATTTATTTTATTTTATTTTATTATTTATTATTTATGTTTATTTTTATTTTAGTTTTATTTATTTATTTTAGGTTTATTTATTTTAGTTAATGTTTCTATTTTAATTTATTTTTTTTAAGTTTATTTTTAGTTGAGTTTTATTTTTATTTTATATTTTTATGTTTTATTTTTTTATTTTAGTTTAGATTTATTTTTATTTTATTTTTTAGGTTTAGGTTTTAATTTAAGTTTATTTTTATGTTTTTTTTTAGTTTGTTTTATTTTAGTTTATTTTATTTTATTTAGTTTAGGTTTAAGTTATTTTATTTTTAGTTAGGTTTAGTTTTATTTATTTTATTTTAGTTTAGGTTTATTTTATTTTTTATTTTATTTTATTTTAGGTTTTTTTTTTTTGTTTAGGGTTTAGGTTTTATTTTTATTTATTTTAAGTTTTATTTAGGTTTATCTTTGTTTAGGTTTTATTTAGTTTTATTTTATTTTATTATGTATTTTATTTTATTATGTTTATTTATTTTATTTAGGTTTTATTCTTTATTTACTTTTATTAGTTATTTTAAAAAAATTTTATTTTATATTTTATTTATTTATGTTTTGGTTTAGGTTTTAGTGATTTATCTTTTATTTTATTTTTATTTCATAGCTCATTTATTATATTTTATTTTTAAGTTATATTAGTTTAGTTTTTTTGGTCAGTGTTGTTAGTTTAGGGTTTTAGTTAGGGTTTGGGTTTGGGTAGGTGTGGTTAGGATCTAGGGTAGTAGCTTTAGGTAGTTTTAGGATTCCAAGATCAGTCAGCCTGGTCATTAGGGTTTAGGTTTGGTTTTTAGTTTTGGTAGGTCAGGTATTTAGTGGGCCTAAAGTTGTGGTAGAGGGTTTAGAGCCCATGATTATGGCCTAGGGTCAGGTCAGTGTAGGAGGTTTTGTCAGGATTTTAGGGCTCAGAGTTTGGCCTGGCTCAGTGGTGGTAGGGCCAGTTAGGTTTTGGATTTGGGTGGGTTTAGGGTTTAGCTCAGTGGTCTCAGTTTTATTAGGGATGGAGGGTTTGTTTTAGTTTTATTTTATTTTCCAATTTAAATCTAAATGAGGTTTAGGATTTAGTTTTCTTTTTTTGGTTTTTTAATTTATTTTGATTTAAGTTTATCTATTAGTTAGGCTTTATTATTTTTTTATTTTTTATAGTTAGGTTTATTTTAGTTTAGTTTTATTTTTTTATTTTATTTTTTAGATTTAGGTTTTATTTTTTTAGGTTTAAGTTTAGTTTTATTTTATTTTTAGGTTTAGGTTTTAGTTTCATTGTTGGTTTATTTTTATTTTGTTTTTTTTTATTTAATTTATGTTAATTTTATTATTTTATTTTATTTAGTTTGGGGTTTAGGTTTAGTTTATTTAGGTTTAGGTTTTATTTATTTTAGTTTGGTTTATTTTAGTTTAGGTTTAGGTTTATTTTCTTTTCATTATATATTTTTATTTTAGGTTTAGGTTTTTATTTAGTTACATTCAGTGGTGAAGACTTACTCTGGGATGAGCAATCCTCTTTACATTATAATGGATGTTGGTAAATATAGGCTATCCAGGTTTGTTGACCTGTGTATAAGTCAACATTATGAGCTAAAGAACCCTTGCTTACATAGGGATCGATATCTCTGAACTTCAAAAAAAAAAAAGATGATGTTGAGAGGATTCAATAAACAAGGCGAGATGGCCTTGTGGTGTTTATTTTGGATATATGGACACCATGCAGATCATTAGGGGTGGGTACCTTTTGGGAGATCATAACATTGAGGTATGATGTTCTATCTCGAAAGATAGAGGCATCACCCTACAATGGACCTAATCGCATAATAAGAACTCCTAAGGCATGTTGGGTCTTCAATGTATGAGATTTTTCCCTACTTTTACCTATGATTAAAGTAAGGTTTATATTAAACTAGAGTTCCCAATGGAGGTAAGCCTCCATAGTTAATTACATCTTAAGAAATAAAATTTTCTAATAATACTGTCATTTAAAGTTGATAATTATCATCTCCAAAGATTTCAAGATTAGACTATCAAAGGATTTGTTGTATTTTGAAAATCAATTAGGAAAGTTCAAGGAGAAGACTTATTTTTGGAATCCAAATGAAATAAGTAGGAAATGCTCATGATACTAGGAAGCCTAGTGACCATTCCAATCTATCCTATGGTTGGCCTTTATAATTTTGAAGTTGAGGAGATTTATATGTTTTGAGTTGAAATTTAATTAGATTACAAAGGCTTATAATCTACTAACACAAAGTTGTGGGAATGCCTAAGAGTTGAGGATATATGCTTGTAGCCCAAAGGAAATAGCTACCTTGGATCTTAAATCTAGGATTTAGCAATACGTAACTGAACGAAGCAATGAGTGGCAGTGGACATAGAGTTTACCTCCAGAATAAATTATTTGACTTACGTACTTATAACACACAGGTGGCCACCAGCTAACTCATCCTATGATTTTAAAACCATGTAGTCCAGTCTTATGAATTGCAAGATAGCTAGGGTAGTTATTTAATTAGAAAGAGACAAAAGTCTTAAACATACTCCCTAAGAGACTAGAGTATGACTGGTATGAGCATATGACTTAATCTATAGATTCAAAATCTTTTTTAATATTATCTCATTTTCGACCCATTATTTTGATAGAGGCTTTAGGATTTCTTATGCCTAAATGCATGATGAAATAAGTTATAGGTCAAATCAGCTAGAAGAAGTTGTTCTCTACCAGAAGGGATGCCCTCACAAGCATTCCTTTATTGCAAGGATAGATCCTTCATGCTCAAGAGAGAAAGAATATGCATGCATGATGTGAAACATACAACCATATAGCTAAGGGGTTATTAAAATTATTTTATTTATGTCTTTATTTTATGAGGTTATGAGTTGTTTAAAATTTAATTATGAGTGCTTAGTTGGGTAGAAAATTTATTTTATCCTAAGAGTATCCATGCCACACATTAAAGAATCAATCATTTAAGAAACTATGAAAGGCATGCCTTCCTAATACACGATGTAAACATAACATCAAATAATTATATAAACTATCATAAAAGAATAAATCATCGGTGCAGTCAGGTACCACCGTACAACCCAAAGAGATAAAAGATGGGTAGCTGAGCTTTACCTTTATACAACCTGAACATGAAAGAATAATTAAAATTGTATTAAATGCTATGGGGGTCTTCATTTCATATCTCCATTTTTTATTTGCTTCCTTCTTTGATTTGGATGGTTCTTGCTTCAAAGGCTTCACGGGGCACCCTAGGACAGCCTTCTTGCCATGTCTCAACCTAATCTCTCATAGCACTAATCCTAATTCCTATTTCAAAAATTATATTTATGTTGGAAAAGTAAATCCAACTACATTTGCAAAATAAAGATTAGCTAAATATACATATAATCAGTTGTATTTATAATTTAGACACATGGGTAGCTAAACCCACTAACTTGGATTATGCTTAAGGATTTAAGCAATCTACAAGAGCATTCACATTTATTTTTAAGCATTCCTTAAGCATAATCCCTGTAGAAAATATGATTAGGCTAATATTGGCCTATCATCCAGTCTTATACACCCTAACATCCAATCTAAAATAATACATGATAAAACAAAACATACATAACACCATACACTACTTAGAGCTAGAAGTGGTGACTTAATTCTAATGTGTGTATTAAGGCTTGTGTGGTAAGTCTTGTTTGGTATTATTGTTGTATTTTCTAAGTGGAGAAGGATTCAATTTAACATGAAAGGTTGATTTCACTTGAAGTAGTTTAATTGATTTGAGAATTTTAATTTGTGTTTTCTTTTGTTTCATTTCATTACACTTAGCAACTAAGTGTTATAAAGAGAGAAAAAGAGGATTTCCCTCTTTCATCCCTACCTTCAGTCACTTTCTAAAGTATATTAATTTTATTTAGTTATCTTTAGTGAATGTATTATTAAATGAAGTAATTAATCCTAAGTTTCACTTTAAATAATCTTAATCAAAATGAAAGGCATCTTAAGATTAATTAATTCAATTACTGCCACATGGCATATATTAAATCATTTATTTCCATCACATGTAACATGCATATGATTTAATCCTAAGTGTATCTATACATGCAACATATTTTAGCACACTTAAATGATGAATGTATGTGTATATTTAGAATTTATATTTTATTTGATTGAATTATTTAAACATTTTAATTTAAAAGTTTATCCAAATTCTTATACAAAAAGGACATAAGAATGAAATTAAATAGGCATGTGTCATTGTTAAACTAAGGAAGTATGTTAATCAAATTACCTCCTTGGAGCTAGCTAAAGCCTCGTATTCTCAGGATGTCCAAACTATTTACAAATTTGCATTCAAATATATGTAAATTTGTATACATGAACATATGAAGTAAGCTCCAAATCATATATTAATTCAACCACTTAGTCAATTATGATGCAATTTTAATGTAAAATGGGATATTCATTCACTAATCACAAATACATATACATGTACAAAGATATTAGGCAAGTATGTCATTGTTAAACTAGGGAAGTGAGGTAATTAAATGACCTCTTTGGGGATAACTAAAGCCTTGTATTCCTGGGATGTCCAGACTATATATTTTCTTTTCTTGGACACGCATGGATATATACATTAATGAGGGAAAGAAAACCATGCAAAGATTATATATTTTTTTATTGAATTATTTATATATATGAATTAAAGCTCTATCCAAATTCTAATGTTGAAATACATAAAAATGTAATCAAATAGGTGTGTGTGCTATTATTAAACTAGGGAAGTGAGGTAATCAAATGACCTCCTTGGGGCTAGCTAAAGCCTCATGTTCCCTGGATGTTTAGACAATATACCAATTACCATTCAATCTTATATAAATCAACACATGAATAGAGGAAAGAGGACTCAACATTCATACACTTAAGCTATAAGCACATGCATTTTTGATGCATTTATAACTAGCATCATAACACATATTATTATTCATTTATAACCTTTTGAAAAATACATTTTGATTTAATAGTGATAATAGTCATGCATATATTAAATTAAATCAACACATTCAAGCTTACATAAAGGAAATCCATTTTATTTTACTTGATTTTGAAAAGATGGATGCATGAATTCAATTGACATACCAAAATTAACATGATTGGAAAGAGGACAATCAAATATAAGCATGTGATTCATTCAACCAAACAAGTTCTTAATGATAATCAAATCAAATAAGATTATTTAAAGAAAACCAAAGCCTCTTTATTAATTAAATTTTGGAATTGATTTGATTTAAAGAGGAGAAGAGAAAACATCACTAGTTATATTAAACCCATTTCCACATCAGTAATTTTATTTAATTTAAGGAAATGTAATTAAGTTGATTTTATGGCTTAATTAAGTTGAACCCTTAATTAGATGAATTAATCACCTTTACATATGTCACCTTAAAGTAATTAACTAAATAATTATGAGCCAACATGATTTGCATGGAAAATAAACTTGCATTGATCTAAATAAAGGGGCCTAATGCAATTGGCTCATGATTAATAGTTAATTAGATTAAGACTTAATTAATTTACTCTTTTGGTTTTCCCACAGTGGACTAACCATAATTTCATTAAACTCCTTGGGTTATTAAACACCTAACAATCATGATTTAATTAATTGGGTATGATGTGATTATGATTTCAATTTGATTAAGTGATTTAGTTAATTAGTTAAATCTTAATTAATTTCATTTTAAAGGGTGAAATGAACTTAGGAAAGGGGTCCCTATTCTTTAGTCCACTTATTGTTGAACAATGATTAATAAACTTAATTAACTAATTTATTACTATTCATTAGATTAATTAATCATTAATTAACTTAAAAAGAGTAGTTAAGGTTTGATTCATTAATTTTCTTAATTAAGTGAGCAATAAATCCCAAGAACATCATGGGAGGCAGAGGTCATCCCATTAAATTAACCCATAAAATTTGAGATTAATTGATAAAGTAATTAAGGAGTAATTAAGGTAATTAATTTTATATTTAAACCTTAATTACTATTCAAAATTAGTTAAGATCATTTTTAATTAATTCTCCTCTGAAATACCATTAAAATGAGTATTTATTTGCACTTTTTTATTTCTCTATGATTTTTTATGATTTTTAGAAGTTTTAGGCATTAAAAATGATTAATTATGCTTAATTAAAGCCTAATCCTATTGGCGCCATGGTGTATTCTGATGCACTTGGTGTGGTGAATGGCAACTTAAAACTTATCTTCGATTGCATATGTGGTAGCGGTTCCTTTCAGTCCTGATCGGCTACATTTAATTCCACAGCTTAATAGGATTAAATCAAATCGATCTAGCGGATCTAATCAAGATTGACCATTTTGATCACATAAAATGGACAATGCATGATCTAACATCATGGGAGTGAGGATAATGGAGTTACGCCATTACTCACTTGATCGAACAGCTTGGATCAACTCCAAAAGGATCACAGACATTCATGACATCGATTGAAGAGGATCCAATGGTCAAGATCACACAAGATGCAACTTTTATTCAAAAAGCTCCAACCCATTTCTTCATAAGGATCAGTTTTGGAAGCATACCTCGGAGCTCAAGGTGGCTCAAATGATTGAAGCTTCTAGTGAGATGAAGCCTTATTGAGCAACAATTGATCAATTCTGATGTTTGCTTAGAAGGCCATGAGCGATGATTTGGAGCTCAACTTTGATCAAAGTCCCACCTCTAGTGCTCGGGAATCTTGGGAGAGGATTTGTTCTTCCTCGATGAGGCCTAGGGAAGGTGCATACAAAGTTAATTTGATTTTGATGGAGAAATGGGTAAGTTTGGTCAGAAATGAGAGTGTCTTATTTTAGGATGGATGGAAATGGCATTTTTTTATCTTGGAATGAGCTTGGGAGCTTAGGGAATGGCTCTAGAGACTCATCTTGGGTAGTTAGGGCTCTAAGGAATGATTTTTATGTGTGTTTGAGTGGAAACAAGGGGGTGTATACCCCCGTGTATCTTGATCAGATGGTGGGATCAGGTTTGGCTTCTAATGGTCGTTTGTCCATCTTATAGAGTCATGGGTGGCAGGGAGAAGGTGAGTTGGCTTGGCTTGGTTAGTTGAAGGTGTGGAGGTGGCTGCCAAGGAGAAATCATGGGTGGCCTATGGGTTTCAAATGCTCCAATGGGGAGAGTGAGGGTTCACCTCCCCATGGAAACCACCCCTTGGTGGGTTGGTGTTAGGTGCTAGGTGGACCATTGGGATAGTACCAAGTGGCCAAGGGAAGGAAATGACCACTTACATGGGTGATTTATCTCATGTGATCCCATTGACTCAAGGGTAAAATGATCATTTGGCTTTGGATTTGATTTAGGCACCTTTGAAATGAGTCAAAAGTGGGTTAGTCTAAATTTCAAGTCAATTAGAGTTGATTTGGTTAGGTTTGGCTCAATTTGACTCATTTAGGCTTGGCTAACTTCAAATGACTATTTAGGATGTTTTGGTTCAATTGGTTTGGTTTAGTTTGTCTTAGATTTGATTTTGGCTCATTTGAATTCAATTGGGTTAGATGGGTTAAGTTGACCAATTTGACCAAATTGGCCAAATTATCATGGGTTGGGTGTTGGTTTGGGTTTAGTTGACCAATTGAAGATGATTCTAGGCTTTGGTTTCAATTAATTTGGATTTGGTTTTGATTTAGGCCAACTTGACCCTTTAGGTCAATTTAGGCTAAAGGTCAATTAGGTTCAATTAGGTCTAATCATGGCTTTGGTCAAGTTCAATCAATTTGAATGAACTTGAGCCATTGGTTATAATCAATTTGGTTTATAGTTTGATTTGACCCAATTTGGTATTTTAGGTCAATTTGGGTCAACTTGGGTCAAGAGAGCCAATTGGGTTTGGTTTGACTTAATTGAATGTTAAGTCATATTCAAATATTGATTTTGATTTCGTATGAATCATTGGTTTCAAAGCATTTGGCTTAGGTTGCAATTTAGCTAGTTTGGGTTCATATCAGTTAAGGGGTTGACTTGGTCAAATGACCAAGTTGACTTGGCTTGACCTAATTTGTGAAAATTGATCAACCTAGGGTGATCAACAATCATGATGGGAGATTTTGATTACCTTGATTCAATCCAATTTGGTTAGGATTACAACTTGGCTCAAATAGGTCAAATTGCCCACTTTGGGTCAAGTGGACCAATTGGGTTTAGTTGGCTTAACTTTTGGTTGAGTTTTATTTAGTTGAGTTTATATATGGATTTGGGATTGATATATAAATTCAATTGGTAACTTGGTTGTTCAAATGGGTTTTGGTTCATTTGAATTTCAGAATCAAAAGGGTTAAGTTAGTTTGACTTGGGTTGATTTTGGTTTGGCTTAATGATTGTATTTCATTTATATTTTTTGAATATGATTGAAGGTATGATTTCATGAGAAAATCAATTGAATTTAGGTTTTGGAATGAAGGAATTTGGCTAAGTCCATGGAGTTGGGTCATGTTGCTTAGGTTTGGATTTTGATTTAGGTTGATTTAGTTTTGCTAATTTAAATGTATATTTCATTTAAATTTGTGATGATTGAAAATATGGTTCATTTGTGAGAAAATCAATTGAGTTTGACTTGATTTGGATTAATTTGGCTAAGTCCATGGGATAGGTCATATGGAAGGTTTTGATTTAATTTGATTTAGTTTGATTTAGTTTTGATCATTTAGAATTTTGATTTATATATTTAAGAAGATGATTGAAGATATAAATTGATTATGAGAAAATAAATTGATTTTGGATTTATTTGGATTAAGATTTGGCTAAGTCCTAGGATATGTCATATGGCTTAGGAAAGGTTTCAAGTTTGGATTTGATCATGGGCTTCAATCATTTGATTTTGGAATTTGGGTTTGGATTTGGATTTTAATTTGATGTTTGAATTGAACTTGAGGTTTGGTTTTAGAAGGTGAACATGGATTGGATTTGGGTTGTAAGGTAGGTGGATTATCCTAATCCCAAAGGCATAACATAATTCTATGGTTAGCTTTTCTAAGTATTTAGGCTTAGGTTAAGTGTTTTCCTAATTGTTAGAAGTGTCTTACAACTAGGAAAGTCTTAGTGTCTAGAAGACGCCTAAGTCTAAGATGGGAAGATTGAATCTGCACTCCAAAAGTGAGGTCAATAGGCCTTAGGCTCTATAGTGTTGCCCTTTGAGATAGATGATTGGAAGGCGAAACCAAGTTTCATATTATAGACTTCAGATACATCTTTCAACACTTTGGAGACCATGGATACATGAGACAACATAGTTCCATCCTCTACATCGTGTATAAAGTTTGTGAGAGATGGGATCATCTACGGTGTCAAAAGGAGATCTTAATCCATTTTACGGTTCACAGGTGACATATATGATGATGTGGCTACCTCCCTCAAAATCAACAAGTCTCTTGTCGGAAAATAAAATGAAAGAGAAAAATGAATAAAGGAAAATGGAAAATTCATTCATTGACATATGGGTAGGATGACACGACCTCCACGAGGAGGAAGAGGCAGTTGAGGTCTTAGGGGTGGAAAACCTCCTTATTAATGAAGATATGTCCCATTACCGGAATACACCATATCCATATAGACTTAGAATCTAGTTCATAGAATGAGTCTTATATGGTTAGCACACTACCCAACTCTTCTCAATAGTAGATTCCCTTAAAGTTGACACTTGAGCCAAATAGTGATGAAGTTCAAGCTCCAAAGTAAAGCATAAGTGTATCCAAGTCTAACCCCTGCTAATTATCCATTGAGCTAGCTTTAATCTTTGCATACCAAAAGCTACAACACTACATGCTTCCTCATGGTGAACTTAATCTCTAGGATCAATCCACTATAGTCTCTCGCAGGTGATTTATTTGAGCATGAAGCATGATCCTCTTATAGTTTGACATTACTTTTGTACCCCTCCGTGTTGTGATAGGACAAGCATTAGTGGATTTATTAGTAGCACACCCACTTCCTGCTGACTCTCCGCTTTGTAGTGATCTCCCAGATGAACAAATCATGAACTAAGGGGATACTAACATTCACCACTGGGAGATGTACTATGATGGTGCGGCTTCCTCTCAAAGAGGAGAAGAACTATAATCTACTATTCCAGAAAAGGGGTTAGGAATAGTTCTCTTAACTCGGATTGATGTGATGAGATTCTCATATCATCCAATCCTTGCACCAACAATGAAGCGAATATGAGGCTCGATTGCTGGATGCAGGTTAGTTACTTAATGTAAGCTTCCAGAACATCAACATCTTCGAGGATTTTCTGCTAGTTATCAACCAAATCGTTGGGTTATATAAGGTTATAAAGCTCAAGCTGCATCCCTACCATAAGTACATAATGGAGTTGTTGACCCAAATCTGAGAGGTTACCATTTATAAGATTCCTCGAGGAGAGAACATTGTAGCGTATGCCTTAGCCAAGCTTGCCAAGTAGTTGGCATATCCAGAGGATGTGTCCATATCAATAAAGGTCCAAAATAGATAAGTCTTATCCCTTATTGATACTAAACTCATCAAAAAGTACTCTCTTGAAGGAGAGGTTGCCATTCCCAAGAAGGATGAGGAGTTAGACTGGAAGCAACCATTCATGGATTACCTAAATAAATGCAAACTACCTCAAGAGAAGTCCCAAACCCATCAGATTAGCGAGCACTTTCTATATATGGATGGTGTCTTATGCAGTGGACTTTTATCATATATGGTTACATTGTTTTAGACAAGAAAAGCTTCGTAAGATTGTGGCCAGGATTATGTGGAGCCAACCAATGCATGCAGAATATGAAAGCTCAAGATCAGACTAGGATACTACTCCTTTGTCGATGATGATTGCATGGATATAGTTAGCGATGCCATGTCAAATACATGGTGTGATCTACACCAACCACCCAACATTACATCTACATTGGCTCATGGCCATTCAGTGTTAGTACATATGTTACGATTGATCCTCCTTCTTCAAGGGTCGGTTCATCTTAGGCTCTTACTACTAAATGAATGAAGGTGATTACGCTGGTCCCTCCATGTATAGTTTTTAGAAACCATATCATATAGGTTCAAAGTGCCTCGATGAATTATATCGATAATGATGCGCATTCAAGAGCCCCAAGATCAACAACTTTTTTCCTGGAGACAACATAGATTAGATATTCTACCATCAACTACGAGGGAATGGCTTAGTAGAAGCATTCAACAAAACTCTCATCAAATACTAAGAAGATGCTCGATAATAACAAGTGATAATGGCATGAGCAATTAGTTGAAGCTTTATGGCACATATATAGAACTCCAACTCGTTACTCCTTTCTCTTTAGTGTATGTGTCTAAGCATTATTAAGTTAACTCCCATCACTAAGGATAGTTATGGGTAGCAAGATCACAATGAAGCAGAACAGTTGCTTAGAAGAGCTTAAAGGTTTGAGGAGAGATGCATGTGGGCATTCCAAAACCTCAGTTGTACAAAGTTAAAATGATTCAAGCTCACAACAAGTTGTTCTTTCCTAGTTCTTTTCAAATAGGAGAACTTATTTCAGTTCTAAGGAGACCAATTGTTTCCCGTCATAAGATGGGAGGCATGTTTGAACCTACTTAGGAAGGCCCTTTTGCCATAAAGAAGGCCTACCATGGTGGATCTTATCAGCTTATTAATCATAAGGGAGGGAGCCTAATGCTTCCAATCAATGGCTCTACTTAAAGAAATATTATAATTCTTATTTTAAAATAATTATCACTAATGAAAATTACATTTCGAATTCAATCTCTTCCATTTTGAAAGTATTCTTGTTTACGAATCTGCCACGATGTGTTTAGGGTAAGTGTAAGGAACTGGTGGCATTTTATCCTTCATCAACACAACATAAACATAAACTACACATAAACATATAAAACAAACACATATCTTTTATCTTGGGCTACTCTGAGTTGAGATAATGCCTGTGACACTCACTAGGTTTTTGCTCTGGTCAAGTTAACATGCTACACTGCTAGTGTGTCACCCTAATGGTCTTCTTGCTTTAGAGGATGTAAGTCTATTATGGTTTCCTTCCTTACTTGGCCACTACACACCAATGTGTGCCTTATTAGTTTGGTAGACCTTACTGTGTGGCCGGTAAGCTAGCTCATGTTGGCTTTGTTTAAGAGGATGTGAGTCTGTTATACTTTCTTGTTGGATTATCTTTATACACTAAATTGGTAGTATATTTGAGGTTTAGATAAGTCCCAAGTGGCTCCCTCACGAATAGTTCAAGTCTGGGTCTAGTCACCAGGATGCTTAGTACACTGGGTTAGATAGCATCATCCACGATGACTATCCCAATGATCAATTTCACTTGGAAAGTTGTAAGCCCACACTTTCTTTAGATTGATCATTGCACCTTCAACATGCTTGGTTGGTTCTCACTATATTGATGAATACACCACTCATGTTGATGAATACACCTTAGGTTGGTTGGTTCTTGCATCTTAGGATACACCACCCATGGTAGATGTAAGTTTGCTACACTTTCTCCTTGAGTTGGCCACCATACACCTATAAGCTTTCTTTTCCAAGGCTCGGGATAACTCCCACACTCCCACATGGGCCTATATTTGGATCTCCTTTGTAACTCCATTTAGAAACTAAGGGTTCTATCATTGGGAGTTCCCCCAGTAACCACCCACTTGTGGTTGGAGAATCCATCTGTGGATGTAGATTCTCCTTGGTCTGTAAATCAAAGATAGGTTAAGGTTGACAACCCTTCTCACTCACTGGACACCATAGGGTCCACAAGATATAAACAAATTTATATTCACTTGTATTAGAGGACACCCTTAGGGATACCTTTTTTAAGTAGGCATCTATCTTTAGTGTCAAAAAACTTCCTATAAGAATCGCCTGACTACTCTTAAGTTGATATAAGTCCCTAGCGGCATTCACTCAATGGTTTCCCCTAAGTCGAGTTTGATTTGTTGTGATACTAAGTCTTGTGATTGTTCCCTATTTTTAAGATGTAGTCAGTATGCCTTCTTCTAGCACAATCATTATACAAAAGGAAACCCTTAGGTTGGCTAGCTCTACCCACATCCGAGACTATCCTTTGGATTTGTAAATCTAAGATAGGATAAGTCGATATAGCCCCTTCTTAGTGGGTCCATCACACCAATATGGTCCATAAATTAATTCTTCAAATTTGATTGAGTCACATCCCCAGGATATGCCCTTTCAAAATCAAACTAAACCAAACAAACCATATCAAATCACATGAAATTAAATAAAATTAATCACTACTTTTGAGTTGACATTGGTCCTCAGTGGTATTCTTTCTGGTTACCCTAGGTCGTTCGATTTATTGTGCATCCAATAGGTCACCCTAGTGGTTATTCCTCACTTTAGAAGATGTAAGCCTGCTATGCCTTCTTCCTAGCATAGCCATTGCACACTGAAAGGCAACCCATTAGGTTGGTTAGCTCTACCGTGCAGCCGGTAGACTATCCCTTTTGATTTGTAAACCTAAGGTAGGTCAAGGCGATATAGCCCCCTTCTATGGGTTCATCCGCGATAAGTCCATACATTAACCTAGATTAAATTAAACACAATCTAATTTTCCCAATGGAGCCCCAAATTGTATGTAAATAAGTCAAGCAAATAAATCAAACTCAAAACTAACCTCCCTAGTGGAGCCAAATTAAACCAACTCCCTTAGTAGAGTGTATATTAAAGAAATCCAACCAAACTCTTATTCTAGCGGTTGTCCCCAAACAATTCTATGAAAATCAAACTCAAATCCAATCCCGCGGATAGCCTAAACACTTCTCTAGTGGAAGGTTCATATACCCGATCCATAGTGGACTCGAGGCCATATCTCTAGCAAATATGCCTCCACATCAATTAAAACAAAACAAATTAAATTCAATTCGATCTTAATCCCTAGTGGATTATATATTCTTATCCCAATAGATGATGAAATCTTTAATGTAAATTTTTGATATAATCAAAGACTAATCACGTAAAATTTAGAACATGGTGAAAATAGTATCAACTAAAGAGATAAAGATCCAAATTCTAATTTGAAAAATTCTTATTTGAAAATGTTGAAACTACATTTGATCTTGTATTTAAAGAATACAGAAATCTAATAATTTTTCTTATAAATTTGCTAGAGATTTTGATTTAAATGAGCAAGATCTTCATTCCATAAATCATATAATCAAATCAAATTCAAACCTTAACCCCAACATATTTTCTTCTTCTATGCCCTCAACATAGACCCATCACATGTCATGTCCAATGCATGTGTATTCGGATCTTCCATGTCCTTGACATGAAATTCTCATAAATCTTATTTCTTTTCTTATGCACACCTTTAATACTTTTAAAAGTCAAACAATGTATTCATTCAAATTACATCATCTTAACATTGTAATCAACATTTTTAATTTGTGAGCAATCAATAACTATACAATATCATACTAAACATATTATAATTATTAACACACTATATTATATTATAATATATGATGTTATATTATAATTTGTTATAATATAATATATTGTCTAACATTACACCTGAACAAATAACAAATTTTTTTTTAAAATATGAATAATGTTCATTTTGGATGTAAAATTATTATTTTCTATTGGAAATGGTACAAAATAGCATAATTTTGGTGTTGCTTCTTGGTGTGTGCCATGAATTTGGCCAAATTCTTCCATCTCAACCTTCAAATTTACCTTTTTTGTGAGTTTCGACCCAATGTATTATAACAAAAGTAAAACATACTAAAATGTACAATAACATTTAGTAACACACCACCACATTCATATATATGTGAAGTTATATTATTATGTACATTATATTTCAATATGTTTCATATAATATATTATCTTACATTACACTAAATCACTTTAAGCAAAAAATTTATAAAATTTGGTTGAAAAATGAACATTAATTTTGGATGCAAAATTCCATTCTTTTGATTAAATGACACACCATGGCACACATGTTCCCTAAAGCTTACCTTAAAGCCAAATCCATCATCTCAACCTATAAATTAGTATTTTTTGAATTATACTAGTACAAACTCTACTACATCATACTATAACAAACTAAAATATGCTAAACAATAAGTAGTAATACATAATATGCTATAATGCATGATGCTACCATGTTATGGCATCCAATATTATAATACACTATAACATATTATATTATATTATATTACATATCACATCACTAGGGATTTATTAAGATAAAAAATAAAATTAGTCTAAATAATAAAAAACTATATATTTTAGTCATATCACTTACATATTTTAAATTGACAATATATTATGATGCCATGCTCCACTATTATGAATTTGGCCAAATTCCACCATTTTAAAGTCTAAATCAACATTTTTTATAAATAATGCTAGTGTAGCTATTTGCATGATTATAAAATACTAAAAGAAATTAAAATGCATAGAACAATATATTATGATATATGATGCTATACTATGCTACAACATATAATATTTATTTAGAACATAAAATCTTACTTTTGAGAGTACAAGTGGCATAACACACCTTTGCTACTACAACCTAATTCCCACTTCAAATTTAACAAATTTCATCATCTAATTTTTTAAATCAATATTTTTATGATTTATATTAATATAGACTATAGGGCACAATACCATAATATACTAAACATTTCAAAACATCTTATAACATCCAAAAACACATCACTACATGCTCAAATATATGATGCTACATTATACTATAATACATTGTATTATAATATGATTTAGGGTTAGGGTTTAGGTTATTCAAATCTCTAATAGTCAAGGGAAATTCTCTTGAAGACATTTTCTTTAGCTACCATAACTATGTTAGGATTAGGTCATTCTTTATATCTACACCTAATGACATCTTTATTCAGGTTTAGGGTTTGGGGTTTAGGGTTGGGGTTTGCTTAGGGTTTAGTGTTAGTTTAGGGTTTAGGGTTTAAGGTTTATGGCTTAGGGTTTACGGTTTAGGGTTTAGGGTTATAAGTTTTAAGGTTCTGGGTTTTAAGGTTTAGGGTTTAGGGTTTAGGTTTTATAATTTAGAGTTTAGGGTCTAGGGTTTATGGTTTAATGTTTAGGGTTTAGGACTTTTAGGATTTAAGGTTTTGGGTTTTGGGTTTTGCCTTTAGGTTTAGGGTTTAAGTTTTAGTTTAGGGTTTAGGGTTTAAGGTTTTTTTTAATAGAGGACAAATTTAGATTCAACATTTCTTCTTTTCAATTTCATTAACAAATTAGCACCCTAAGTTTTCTACAACACAAGTGACTATGTAGATAAAAAATGAGCACCCATAGAGCAAATCAAAAACCCTAGATAAGTAGAACCATCTTTCTTGTAAGATAGTTCCATAAGTAGCAGTCGGATTATCTTGGTTCTCAGTTCCCATTAGAACCACCCTCTCGTAGTAGGATCCACCATCATATCCCGATCTCTCCCTCCACCACCACAATTTATGCTCCTCCTACCTCCATAAACACCATTGACCATCACCTCATATCCACCGACTCCATATCCCCACCACCACTTGTTAACCATCCTCACCTTTTCCATTTAGATCTAGGTGAATGGTTGATGGTGATGTTCCAGCCATCAAGGTTTTGCCCATTATGAGGGTTTAGGATTTAGGGTTAGTTTAGGGTTAGTTTTGGGTTTAGGGTTTAGGGTTTAGGGTTTAGCGTTTAGGGTTTAGGGTTGTAGGTTTTAGGGTTTATGGTTTAGGTTTAGGAATTAGGGTTTAGGTTTTAGGGTTTAGGGTTTAGGGTTTTAGGGTTTAGGGTTTTGGGTTTAGGTTTTAGGGTTTAGGGTTTAGGGTTTAGGTTTGTAGGTTTAAGGTTTAAAGTTTAGGGTTTAAGATTTAGGTTTTAGGGTATTTTTTATTAAATTAAGTAAATTGGTAGGTTTAGATTTATTTAATTTATTTTTTATTTATTTGAGTTTATTTTATTTTTTATTATTATTTAGGGTTATTTTTTATTTTTATTTAGTTTTGTTTATTTATTTTAGGTTTATTTAATTTAATTTAGGTTTCTTATTTTAGTTTATTTTTTTAGGTTAAGGCTTTTTTTAGTTGAGTTTTATTTTTATTTTATTTTTTAGGTTTAGGTTATATTTTTTAATTTTAGGTTTAGGTTTAGGTTTTTATTTTAGGTTTAAGTTTTAGGTTTTTATTTTAGGTTTACTTTTAGGTTTTTTTTAGTTTAGGATTAGTTTATTTTTTTAGTTTATTTTATTTTTTATTTAGTTTAGGTTTGGTTTGATTTAGTTTATTTTAGGTTTAGGTTTAGATTTTATTTATTTTATTTTAGTTTAGCAGGTTATGGTTTATTTTTTTTTATTTTAATTTTAGATTTTTTAGTTTAGGTTTAGGTTTATTTTTATTTATTTTTTTATTTTCATTTAATTTTTTATTTTATTTTATTTTAGGTTTATTTTATTTTATTTTACATTTAGTTTTTTTATTGAGGTTTTATTCTTTGGTTTATTTTATTTTTAGTTTAATTTAGGTTTTCTTTATTTTATTTTAGTTTATTTATATTTTTTTTTATTTATTTTATTTAGTTTAGGTTTAGTTTAGATTTTATTTTATTTTTTTATTTATTTGGTTTAGGTTTTACTTATTTTATTTTAGGTTTATTTAGTTTAGGTTTAATGTTTAGAGTTTTAGGGTTTAGCATTTTAGGGTTTAGGGTTTAGGGTTTAGGGTTAAGGTTTAAGGTTTAGGGTTTAGTATTTAGGCTTTAGGGTTTAGGGTTTTTAGGGTTAAGGGTTTAGGGTTTAGGCTTTAGGGTTTAGGGTTTTTAGGATTTTGGGTTTAGGATTTAGGGTTTTAGGGTTTAGGGTTTAGGTTTTAGGGTTAATTTAGGGTTTAGTATTTAGGGTTTAGGGTTAGTTTAGGGTTTAGGGTTTATAATTTAAGGTTTAGAGTTTTTTAGGGTTTAGGATTTAGGGTTGTTGGTTTAGGGTTTAGGGTTTAAGGTTTAGGGTTTTGATTAGTTTAGGGTTTAGTGTTTATTTTAAGAATTGAAACAGATAGGTTTAGTTTATTAGTTTTATTTTTATTTAGTTTAGGTTTTATTTTATTTTAAGTTTATTTTATTATTATTTAGTTTAGGTTTACTTATCTTTAGTTTATTATTTATTTAATTTAGGTTTAGGTTTAGGTTTAGTTTATTTTAGGTTTAGGTTTAGGTTTTATTTTTTTTACTTTAGTTTATCTTAGTTTAGGTTTAGGTTTATCTCATTTTTATTTTAGGGTTAGGTTTTCTTTTAATTTAGAGTTTAGGTTTTAGTTTTTGTTTATTTTTAGGTTTTATTTTGAGGTTTATTTTTTAGGTTTAGGTTTTTATTTAATTTTTATTTAATTTTTATTTATGTTATTTTTATTTTTATTTTAAGATTAGTTTTTATTTTATTTAGGTATTAGTTTTTTAGTTTCAATTTTATTTATTTTATTTTTTTTTTATTTTATTTTATTTTCTTTTTTGGGTTTAGGTTTGGGTTTAGGTTTTAGTTTATGTTTTATTTTATTTTATTTTTATTTTAGGTTTTTTCTTATTTATTTTATTTTAGGGTTAGGTTTTTTTAGGGTTTTAGGGTTTAGGGTTTAGGATTAGGGTTTAGGGTTTAGGGTTTATTTAGTGTTTAGGCTTTAGGGTTTAGGGTTTTATTTAAGTTTAGGGTTTAGGTTTAGGGTTTGGGGTTTATAGTTTAGGGTTGGTTTAGTGTTTGGTTGATTAGTTTAGGGTTTAGGGTCTAAATTTTAGAGTTAGGGCTAGAGTAGGGTTTAGGGTTTTATAGTTTAGGGTTTAAGTTTATTTAGGTTTAGTTATTTTAGGGTTTAGTTTATTTTAGAGTTTAGGTTTAGGGTTTAGGGTTTTGGTTAGGTTTTAGTTCATGGTTAGGGTTTGTTTAAGGTTTAGGGTTTGGGTTTTAGATTTGGGGTTTAGGGTTTAGTTTTAGTTTTTTTCTTTTTTTTAAAATTAAGTAAATATGTAGGTTTAAGTTCTTCTTAGTTTATTTAATTTACTTTTGTTAATTTTATTTTATTTATTTATATTTAGGTTTATTTTTTATTTTTATTTAGTTTATTTTTTTCTTTTAATTTAGGTTTTTCTTAGTGTATTAAGACTTGTGTGGTCATTTAGGTTTATTTATACTTATTTTAATTTATTCTATTTGGATCAAGTCTTTTTTATTTAGACATTAGGTTACTTTTGATTAGGGTTCCCACTTTTCACCAATGGTTGAAAATTTTGTTCCAGGATGTGAATTCTCTCTTGGTTTTAATAGAGATAGTATAAGCTCTTTCTGTTTGATCCCTCACAAACTAGAGGGTCCATAAAACAAACTAAAATAAACAAGCAAAAATAATAAACTAATTAGGATTTAAATAAGGGCCCCTTCTCCCAAACAGGCCTCTATCTTTGGGCGTTATCAGAACTCATGAATTGCATTACAGGAAGATAAATCCACACATACTCCATAGTATTTAGTCATCTATTTTACCAGCGAGTTACCCAGTCATTACATTTAAAGATATAAGGCTATGATGCATTCTTTCTAGCATGATTGTTTACACTACCTGGTTGGTTTGATTTGTTTCCCAAAGCAACCGATCACCCATGGTCTTTTAGTTGAAGATGTGAGTCCCGAGCTTCCTTCAATTGATCATTGCAAGAAGACACTCCTTTGGTTGGATAGTTCTCCCATCGGTCGAATCATCGGTGACTTAATAATACATCATAAAACAAAACATACATCATATCATACCTTTGTCTAACTTAGAAGTGGTGACTTAATGTATGTATTAAGGCTTGTGTGGTAAGTCTTGTTAGGCATTAGTGTAGTATTATCTAAGTGTAAAAGGACTCAATTTAACATGAAAGGTATTTCACTTGAACTAGTTTAATTAATTTGAGAATTTTAATTTGTGTTTTCTTTTGTTTCATTTTATTACACTCAACAACTAAATGTTATGAAGAGAGGAAAAGAGGATTGCCCTCTTTAATCCCTATTTTAAGTCACTTTCTAAAGTATATTAATTTGATTTAATTCTCTTTAGTGAATGGCTTATTAAATGATTTAATTAATGCTAAGTTTAGGTTCACTTTAAATAATCCTATTCAAAATGAAAGGCATCTTAATATTAATTTAATTGAATTACTACCACATGACATATATTAAATCATTCCTTTCCATCACATGTAACATGCATATGATTTAATCTTAAGTGTATCTATACATGCAACATATATTAGCACACTTAAATGATGAATGTATGTTTATGTTTAGAATTTATATTTTATTTGATTGAATTATTTAAACATTTTAATTTAAAACTTTATCCAAATTCTTATAAAAAAAGGACATAAGAATGAAACTAAATAGGCATGTGCCATTGTTAAACTAGGGAAGTGAGGTAATTAAATGACCTCCTTGGAGCTAGTTAAAGTCATTATTCTCGGATGTCACTATATACCCATTTGCATTCAAACATATATAAAATTGTATACATGAACATAAGTAAGCTCCAAATCATATGGCTAATTAATTCAACCACTTAGTTAATTATGAATGCATGCAATTTTAATGTAAAATGGGATTTTCATTCACTAATCATATACATATACATGTACAAAGACATACAAGTATGTGTCATTGTTAAATCAGTGATGTAATCAAATGACCTCTTTGGGACTAACTAAAGCCTCATATTCCCGGGATGTCAAGCTATATACTTGCTTTTTTTGGACACACATGGATGTATACATATAAATGAGGGAAAGAAAACCATGCAAAGATTATATTTTTTTATTGAATCATTTATATATATGAATTAAAACTCTATCAAATTCTAATGTTGAAATACACTTAAATGAAATCAAATGGTGTCATTGTTAATTAGAAAAGTGAGGTAATCAAATGACCTCCTTGGGGCTAGCTAAAACCTCGTGTTCAGGGATGTCCAACTATATACCCATTACCATTCAATCTTATATAAATCAACACATGAATAGAGGAAAGAGAACTCAACATGCATACACTTAAGCTATAACCACATGCATTTCTTATGTATTTATAACTAGCATCATAACAAATTATTATTCATTTATAAGCTTTTGAAAAATACATTTGGATTTAATATTGATAATAGCCATGCACATATTAAATTAAATCAACACATGCAAGCTTACATAAAGGAATTTTAAAAAGTTGGATGCATGAATTTAAATGACATACCAAATTTAACATGATTGGAAAGAGGACAACCAAATATAAGCATGTGATTCATTCAACCAAACTAGTGCTTAAGGGCAATCAAATCAAATATGATTATTTAAAGCAAACCAAATCTTCTTTATTAATTAAGTTTTGGATTTGATTTAATTTAAAGAGTGGAAGAGAAATCATCACTTGCTATTTTAAACCCTTTCCCACATTAGTGATTTGGTTTAATTTAAGGAAATGTAATTAAGTTGATTTTATGGGTTAATTAAGTTGAACCCTTATTAGATGAATTAATTACCTTTACATGTCACCTTAAAGTAATTAACTAAATAATTATGAGCCAACATGATATGCATGGAGAATAAACTTGCAATGATCTAGGATATAAAGGGGCCTAATGTAAATGGCTCATGATTAATAGTTAATTAGATTAGGGACTTAATAATTACTCTTATGGTTTTCCACACATGTGGACTAACCATAATTTCATTAAACTCTTTGGTTATTAAACACCTAAAGATCTACCCCATGATTTAATTAATTGGGTCTAATGTGATTATGATTTCAATTTTATTAAGTGATTTAATTAATTAGTTAAATCTTAATTAATTTCATTTTAAAAGGGTGAAATGAACTTAGGAAAGGGGTCCCAACCATTCCTTAGTTAACTTACTATTGAACAATGATTAATAAACTTAATTAACCAATTTATTTGCTCTTCATGGGATTAATTAATCATTAATTACTTAAAGAGTAGTTAAGGTTTAATTAGTCAATTTTCTAATTAAGTAAACAATAACTCCTAAGAAAATCATGGAGGTAGAGGTCATCCCATTAAATTAACCCACAAAATTTAGGATTAATTTCTCAAGTAATTAAGGAGTAATTAAGCTAATTAATTTTGTAATTAAACTTTAATTAAACCTTAATTACTATTCAAAATTAGTTAATATAATTTTTAATTAATTCTCTAAATACCTTTAAAATAAGATTTATTTGCATTTTTTTATTTCTTTATGATTTTTATAATTTTTTAGAAATTTAGCCATTAAAATGATTAATTAAGCCAAATTAAAGCTAATCTATTGGCTTATGTGTACGTGATGCTTTCCACATGGCACCGAGATTAACTACTTAAAACTTACTTACTCGGTGCCTATGTGGCGGTGGTAGGCGTGCTTTCTCCTCCATCGTCTAAGATCGGATAATGATTAATCCCACAACTTAAATAGGATTAAATCAGTCGATCCAGATCTATCATGTCCATTCAATCATGCGAATGGGCGGTGTGATCTAACGAGTGAGGGAATGGAGTTCATCCACCATTGCTCTTGATTCAAGCTTACGATCAGATTAACTCAAAAGGATCCACACCTTCACATTCGGATGGGATCCAGTCAAGATCACACAAGAAGGAAGTTTTCTTCAACCCATTTTTCTAATTAGTTTTGGAAGCATACCTCAGAGCTCAAGATGGTGGCTCAAATGATTTGAAGCTTCATCTAGTGGAGATGAAGCCTGTTGCAATTGGATCAATTCCATGATGTTCACTTGAAAGGCCATGAATGATGATTTGGAGTTGTGCTTTGATTGAAGTCCACCTGTGCTCGAAGCTTGGGAGATGATTTATCTCTTACTGAGGCCTAGGAAGGTGCGCAAAGTTAATTTGAGTTTGATGGAAATGGGGAAGTTAGGTTAAAATGGGAGTGTCTATTTGGATGGACGAATGGCATTTTTTGATGAGGAAGGAGCTTGGGAGCTTAGGAAATGGCTCTAGTGTCCTCATGGGTAGCTAGGCTCGAGGAATGATTTTGTGTGTGTTTGAGTGGAAATGAGGGGTATACCCCCTTTGATTGATGGTGGGATTGGGTTTGGCTTCTAATGGCCATCCGGCCATCTCAGGGAGTCAAAGGTGGTAGGGAGGAGGTGAGTTGGCTCATCTTGGTTGGTTGAAGGTGTGGAGGTGGCTGCCAAGGAGGAATCATGGGTTTCCTATGGGTTTCCAATGCTCTAATGGGGTGTGTGAGCGAATTTCACCTCCCATGGGCCATGGCTAACCCAACCACCCCTTGGGTCAAGTTCGGTAGTGTCCTAGGTGCCTAAGTGGACTATTTGAAGAGTACCAAGTGGTCAAGGAATGGAAATGATCACTTAATTGGGTGATTTGTCTCAGGTGATGCCCTTGACCCAAGGGTAGAATGATTATTTGGCATTGGATTTGATTTGGGCAGATTTGAAATGAGCCAAAGTGGGTTAGCCCAAATTTCAAGTCAATTGGAGTTGATTTGGTTGGTTTGGCTCAATTTGACTCATTTAGGTCAAATTAGGTTAGGTTGGGTCAAGTTGACCAATTGATCAAATTGGGCCAAACCAAGGGTTAGGTTAAGTTCATATGATCATTTGGGATGTTTTGGTTCAATTGGTTTAGTTTAGTTTGGCTTATATTTGATTTTGGCTCATTTGAATTCATTTGTGCCAAATGGATTAAGATAACCAATTTTACCAAATTGGCCAAATTGGCTTGGGTTAGGTGTTTGTTTGAGTTTTGTTGACCAATTGAAGATGATTCTAGGCTTTAGTTTCAATTAATTTGTATTTGGTTTTGATTTAATTCAACTTGAACCTTTAGGTCAATTTGGGCTATAGGTCAATTAGGTTTATTGGGTCAATCATGGCTTTGGTTAAGTTCAACAATCAATTTGGAATGAACTTGAGCCTTGATTTTGCAATCAATTTGGTTTATATTTTGATTTGACCCAATTTGGTCTTTTAGGTCAATTTGGGTCAACTTGGGTCAAGAGGACAAATTGGGTTTGGTTTGACTGGTCAAGTCATATTCAAATATTGATTTTGATTTGGTATGAATCATTGGTTTCAAGGGATTTGGCTTAGGTTGCAATTTGGCTAGTTTGGGTTCATATGGGTTAAGGGTTGACTTGGTCAAATGACCAAGTTGACTTGGTTTGACAATTTGTGACAATTGATCAACTAGGGTGATCAACAATCATGATGGAGTTTTGATGGGCTTGGTTCAATCCAATTTGGGTAGAATTAACTTCTCACAAATAGGTCAAATTGGCCACTTTGGGTCAAGTGGACCAATTTGGTTTAGTTGGCTTGATTTTGGGTTGAGTTTGATTTAGTTGAGTTTATATATGGATTTGGGATTGATATATAAATTCAATTACTTGGAGTTTAAATGGGTTTTGGTTCATTTGAACATTTCAAGTCAAAAGGGTTAAGTTGGGTTTGACTTGGGTTGATTTTAGTTTGGCTTGATGATTGTAGATTTCATTTATATTTGTGAATATGATTGAAGGTATGATTGATTCATGAAAATCAATTGAATTTGGTTTTGGAATGAAGAATTTGGCTAAGTCCATGGAGTTGAGTCATGTGGTTTGATTTTGATTTGGTTTGATTTAGTTTTATGATTTAAATGTATATTTTTATTTAAATTTGTGAAGATGATTGAAAATATGATTGATTTTAATAGAAAATCAATTGAGTTTGACTTGATTTGGATTAAGATTTGGCTAAGTCCATGGGGGTCATATAGCTTAGGAAGGGTTTTGATTTAATTTGATTTAGTTTGATTTGATCATTTGAATGTAGATTTGATTTAAATTTAGTAGATGATTGAAGATATAAATTTATATGAAAAATCAATTGATTTTGGATTGATTTGGATTAAGATTTGGCTAAGTCCATGATAGGTCATATGGCTTAGGAAGGTTTCAAGTTTGGATTTGATCATGGGCTTCAATCATTTGGTTTTGGAATTTGGGTTTGGATTTGAATTTTGATGTTTAAATTGAACTTGAGGTTTGGTTTGAGAAGGTGAACATGGATTGGATTTGGGTTGTAGGGTAGGTGGATTATCCTAATCCCAGGCATAACCTAATCTATGGTTAAACCTTCTAAGTCTTTGCTTGGGTTAAGTGTTTACCTAATTGTTAGTGTCTTATGACTAGGAAGTCTTAGTGTCTAGAAGACTCTAAGTCTAAGATGGGATGATTGAATCCATACTCCAAAAGTGAGGTCAAGGCCTTAGGCTCCATAGTGTTGCCTTGGAGATAGATGATTGGAAGACCAAAGCCAAGTTTCACATTATAGACTAGGATACATCTTTCAACTCTTTTGGGAGACCATGGATACATGAGAACAACATAGTTCCATCCTCTACATCAGTGTATGAAGTTTTTGAGAGGTGGAATCATCTACTATGTCAAAGGACACCTCAAGCCAGTTATAGTTTACTAGGTTGGCATATATTAGGATGCGGCTTACTATCTCCCTCAAAATCAACAAGTCTATTCTTGTGAAGTTGGCCAAAGTTTAAAAATAAAAGAAAAAAAAAAAAAAAGAAAACAAAGAAAAAGAAAAAGAAAAGAAAAGAAAATGAAAAAAAAAAAATAAAAGCGGAAATAGACTTGGAGGAGGAAGTGGAGCGACATTAGATTCCACCACATTCATTACTCCATTTGAACATATGGGTAGATGACTTAACCTCCACAAGAGGAAGAGGCTAGTTGGAGGTCCGGGGTGGAAAACCTCTTTATGGCCACAATAGAAGATATGTCCAGCTACTGAGTACACACTATCCATATAGACTTAGAATCTAGTTCAAAGGTAGAGTCTTATATGGTTAGAATACCAACCAGCTCTTCTCAATAGTAGATTCTCTTGGGGGGTGACACTTGAGCCAGATAGTGAAGAAGACTAGGCTCCAAAGCAAAGCATAAGTGTATCCAAGTCTATATGTGAAACATTTAGGCATCAGTTGGGAACCTTAGCTCTAACCCCAATTTCCTCTCAAAAAGTTAAGGATTTGATAATTAAGGAAGCCCCTAAGTCATCCACAAGTGTGAAGACTTAGAGATTCATTTTGGGAGCATTATCCTCAAGTCAAGAAGTTGATGTAGAACTTGAGGATGATTCATATAAAACATTAATAGAATTAACTTTTGATTAGTGCTTGCCTTGTGTTCATAATTTAGCAAAGAAAGGGTTAATCCCACATACTTGGTCAAAGTCTAAGTCAGAATTCTTCAAAAGAATATGGAAGAACAAATGTAAAAGCTCTCAATCAAGAGGGGACTAGGATTGATGGGTAGATTCGATGATGATGATTATTGCTTAGTCATCACCAATCATTTAGAATCGATAGGTTCTTTTCATATTAACTCATATGAGAAGCTGTGCTTAGAAACTTTAGATGATCCAAATGATTTTGAAATCAAAGATGAGCCAAAGTTCAAAGAAAGAGATCAAGTCAACCATTGATGAGCTCAATCAACTTAGAAGTGAAGAAGATCCATGCCGACATACATCTATTCTTTGTTGAATGAAATTGAAACCAATGACTTAGATAGTATTGATGAGTTTAAGGACTCTTGCATGGAGTTATGAAGAGATGCTAGATTGGCTCTAACGTGGCAATCCATAAACTAGAAATAGAGCTACTAACCCTATCAAGCAAGCTCCTAAATGCATGATTAGACATAGAAAAATAGTCATTTATGAAGTCAAGAAACTTATCGATGTTGGCTTCATCAGGAAGAAAAATACCTACAGTTGCTTGACATCATCCAATTAAGAAAAAATAATGGCCAAATTCACATATGTGTCGATTTTTGAGATTTAAATGAAGCATGCCCAAAAGATGAATTTCCACTACCAATCTTGGAGCTGATGGTGGACATTGCCTCATCTCATGCAGTCTTCTCTTTCATAGATGGCTTATCTAGATATAACCAAATAAAGATGGCCATGAAGATGAAAGAAATAATGCTTTTAGAACCTCGATCAAAATATATTGCTATAATTTCATGCATTTCACCTTAAAAATGGTTCTACATATACAGCTGATCGAATCTTGATGAAGTTATTCATCATCAAGTTGAGTGTTATGTCGATGATCTCATAGTCAAAAGTAGAGAAAAGAAAGACCATCCCTTTTACTTGAGAGTAGTTTTTAAAGATTTAAGATAATTTAACCTCAAAATGAACCCCCTAAAGTGTGCATTCAGAGTAGCTTCAAGGAAAGTCCTTGTGTTTATTATTTGACACCAGGGAATCAAAATCAATCCGAAAAAGATCAAGTCAATATTATAAATTCCACCCTCAAGTTTCGGATCATTCTGGGGTTGGCATATCTAAGATGCTTTATATCCAACTATCGAAGATATCGACTTCATTCTGCTTATAAAAGGATGCCAAGTTCAAGTGGGATGACAAGTGTGAGCATGCCTTGAAGACATCAAACATTACGATGACACTTCGTTCTAGCGCCCTATCGACAAGGCTCATACTTTACACTACTGTTAGGCGACTCCATGGTGCTTTGTTGGCCCCAACCAATGATGAAGGAAGGAAAACACTCTACTATTTGTCATCTAATCCCGAGGCTAATTATCCACCCATTGAAAGCATTGCCTAGCTTTAATCTTTGTATCCCAAAGCTACAACACTACATGCTTCCTCATAAGGTGAACTTAATCTCTAGAATCAATCCACTATAGTATCTCATGAAATGGTCGATGTTATCCAGTTAGTTGGCACTATGGTCCATGATCCTCTTATAGTTTGACATTACCTTCATACCCATCTGTGCGGTTAAAGGATAAACACTAGCAAATTTCTTAGCAGCACACCCACTTCCTGCTGACTCTTCACTTAGTGATGATCTCCCTAATGAATAAATCAAGAACTTAGGGGATACTAGAATTCACCATTGGGAGATATACTTTGATGGTGCGACTTCCTCTCAAAGAGGAGAATAACCATAATCTATTATTTCAGGAAAGGCAGGGGTAGGAATAATTCTCTTAACTCTGGGTTGTGATGTGATGAGATTCTCATATCATATGTCCAATCCTTATAGCAATAATGAAGCTGAATATGAGGCTCTGATTGCCAGTCTGGAGTTATCCATTACTCTAAGCATCCATTACATCAACATCTTTGAGGATTTTCAGCTAGTTATCAACCAAATTGCTAGGTCCTATAAGGTTATAAAGCCCAAGCTCTATCCCTACCACAAGTACACAATGTAATTATTGGCAAAAATCCCAGAAGTTACCATTTATAAGATTCCTCAATGCGAGAACATCATAGTGTATGCTTTAGCCAAGCTTACCAAAGAGTTGGCATGTTTGGAGGATGAGTCCAAATCAATAAAGGTCTAAAATAGATAAGTCTTATCCCTTATTGATACTGAACTTGTCAAAAAGTACTCTCTTGAAGGGGAGGTTTCCATTTCCAGGAAGGACGAGGAGTTAGATTGGAGGCAACCATTCATGGATTACCTAAATAAAGACAAACTACCTCAAGAGAAGCCCCAAGCCCATTAGATTAAATAGAGAGCACTTTCCTATGCTCTTGTGGATGGTGTCTTATGTTGGTGGATTTTTGATCAGATGTGGTTACGTTATTTAGAAAGCACGAAGCCCGTAAGATCGTATGAGGTACACTCGAGATTATGGGGAGCCAACCAATTCGGTCAGAAGATGAAAGCCAAGATCAATAGATTAGGATACTACATCGATGATCAAAGATTGCATGGATACGGCTAGGCGATGCCACCATTGTCAAATACATGGTGTGATCCTACACTAACCACCAAACATTCTACATCCTACATTGGCATCATGGCCATTCGAGTGTTGACGTACCGACATAGTGGGTCTGATTCTTCTAAGGGTCATCTGTTCATCTTAGCTTCTACTGACTACTTTTCCAGATGAGTGAAGGCGATTCCATTCAGAGAGATCACAGCTTAGTATTTGCTCTAGTTTTTTTAGAAACCATATCGTATATAGGTTCAGAGTGCCTTGATGAATTATATCTAATAATGGTACTGCATTCAAGAGCACCGAGATCAACAACATTGCTCGGAGACATAGCTTAGATTGTAGATATTCTACCATCAACTACCCGAGGGAAAACGGTTTAGCATAAGCCTTCAACAAAACTCTCATCCAAATACTAAATAAGACACTCAATAATAATAAGTGATAGTGGCTTGAGCCATTAGTTGAAGCCTTGTGGGCCTACCGTACCACATATAGAACTCCAACACAGTCTACTCCTTTCTCCTTAGTGTATAGGTCCAAAGTCGTTCTACCATTAGAAGTCAAACTCACATCACTAAGGATAGCTATGGGTAGCAAGATCACAACAGAGGAGAATGCCAAGTTGTGGTTAAAAGAGCTCGAAGGTTTGGAGGAGAGATGCCTGCGCACATGCCAAAACCTTAAGTTGTACAAAGCTAAAATGATTCAAGCTCACAATAAGTTGGTCTGTCCAAGAGCTTTTCAAGTAAGAGAGCTTAGTTTAGTTCTAAGGAGATTGATTGTTATCCATTGTAAGAAGGGAGAAAAGTTTGAACCCACTTGGGAAGACCCTTTTGCCATAGAGATGGCCTATCACAGCCATTAAAATAATTCCATTTTGGATGTAAAATTGTTATTATTTTTTATTAAAAATGGTGCAAAATAGCATAATTTTGGTGTTCTTCTTGGTGTGTGATATATTTCAAATTCTTCCATCTCAACCTTCAAATTAACATTTTGTGAGTTTTGACCTAATGTATTATAAAATGTAAAACATACTAAAATGTACAATAACATTAGCAACACACCACCACATTCATATATATGTGAAGTTATATATTATTATGTACATTATATTTTAATATGTCATATAATATATTATCTTACATTACACCAATGAATCACTTTAAGCAAAAAATTTATAAAATTTGGTTGAAAAAAGAACATTTATTTTGGATGCAAAATTCCATCATTTTGATTAAATGACACACCATAGCAGACCCCCAATAATGTTCTCAAAATCTTACCTTAAATTTGGCCAAATCCATCATCTCACCTATTAGTATTTTTATGAATTATACTAGTAAATTCGCTACATCATACTATAGAAACTAAAATATGCTAAACAATAAATAGTACACATAGTATCATAATGCCCGATGATACACTATGTTATGGAATCTATATTATAATACACAAACATATTATATTATATTGTATATCACATCGGATTGCTTAAGATAAAAATCATAAAATTAGTCTAAATAATGAAAAACTATATATTTTAGTCTTGTCACTTACATATTTTAAATTGAAATAATATATTATGATGCCATACTTTTATTATGAATTTGGCCAAATTCCACCATTTTAATGTATAAATCCCTTTTATAAATAATGCTTGTAAGACTTTTGCATGATTGTAAAATACTAAAGATTTTAAAATGCATAGAATAATATATTATGATATATGATTCTCTACACTATATAATATTTATTTTGAACATAAAATCTTACTTTTAAACAAGTGGTAGCACCTTTACTACAACCTAATTCTCACTTCAAATTTAACAAATTTCATCATCTATTTTATTAATTAAATATTATTATATTTTTTAATATAGACTATAGGGCACAATACCATAATATACTAAAACATTTCAAAACATCCTATAACATCCAAAAACACATCAATATATGCTCAAATATATGATGCTACATTATACTATAATTTATGGTAATATAATATGATTTGGGGTTAGGGTTTAGGGTATTCAAATCATTCACAGTCAAGGGAAAGTCTCTTGAAGCCATTTTCTTTAGCTACCTTAACTATGTTAAGATTAGGTCATTTTTTAGATCTACTCCTAATGACAACTTTATCCAAGGTTTATGATTTAGGGTTTATGGTTAGTTTAAGGTTTAGGATTTATGGTTAGTTTAGGGTTTAGGGTTTAAGGTTGTATATTTTAGGGTATAGGGTTTATGGTTTCAGGGTTAAGGGTTTAGGGTTTAGGTTTAGGTTTTAGGGTTTAGGGTTTTAGGGTTTAGGGTTTAGGGTTTAGGATTTAGGGATTTTGGTTCGGGGTTTACTTTTTAAGGTTTAGTGTTTAGGTTTAGGGTTTTTAGGGTTTTTAGGGTTTAGGGTTTAGGGTTTAGCGTTTAAGTTTTAGGTTTAGGGTTTTGGTATTAGTTTAGGATTTAGGGTTTAGGGTTTAAGGCTTAAGGTTTAAGTTTTTTTAATAAATAATAAATTCTGATTCAACATTTATTCTTTTTAATTTCATCAACCAAGTTGGACCCCAACTTTTCTAAGACATAAATGATGACATAGATAAAAAAATGAGCACCCATATAGTAAATCAAAAACCCTATAGAAGTCGAACCATCTCTATTGTAAAGATAGTTCCATAAGCAGCAGATCGGATAGATCATTTTTTAGTTTCTCCAATTCTCATCAGAATAACCCCACCTGTCAAGTAGTGGGATCCACCATCATATCCCTGATCTCTCCCTCCACCATCACCACATTATAACCTCTATCACTCCTCTCATATACACCTGCTCCAACACCACCTCCATATCCGTATCCCTCATTCCCCATATCTTATGATAATTCTCGCCTTTACCTCTACCATAGATTTAATACTATATGTTCACATAATATTCTTCATTCTTATTTTAGTTAGTTTGGTTGAGGGTTGAGGTTATTTATATTTATTTAGGGTTGGTTATTTATTTGATTTATGGTTTAATTGTAGATTTTATATTTAGGGTTTAGATTTTAGGGTTTAGGGTTTAATTTATTAGTGTTTAAGGTTTATTTTGGGTTTTAGGGTTTTTTAGGGTTTATGGTTTAAGTTTAGGGTTTATGATTTATTTAGGGTTTAGCTTAATTTTAGGGTTTATAATTTTATTGTATGTTTAAATTAGTTTTAGGGTTTGGTTTAATTAAGTAACCAATAGGTTTATTCATTTAGTTTATTTTTTTATTTATTTGAGTTTATTTTTATTTTTTTATTTTTATTTAAGTTTATTTTTTTATTTTTTTATTTATTTTTGTTTAGGTTTTTATTTTTGTTTATTTTTTTAAGGTTTAGGTTTATTTTGTTGAGTTTTATTTTTTATTTTTCTTTTTTTAGGTTTATGTTTAATTTTTTTATTTTTTAGGTTTATGTTTAGATTTTATTTTATTTTTTTAAGTTTAGATTTTTTGGGTTTCATTTTATTATTTTAAGTTTTATTTATTTTTTAATTTAGGTTTGGGTTTATTTTTAGTTTATTTTACTTAGTTTAGGTTTAGGTTTAGGTTTAGGTTTAGTTTATTTTAGGTTTAAGTTTAGGTTTTATTTATTTCAGTTTAGTTTATTTTAGTTTAAGTTTAGGTTTATCTTATTTTTTATTTTTTTATTTTAGGTTTTAGATTTTTTTTTAGTTTAGGGTTTAGATTTTATTTTTTATTTATTTGTTGGTTTTATTTTTAGGTTTATTTTTCAGGTTTATGTTTTTATTTAGTTTTTATTTTATTTTATTATAGGTTTATCTTTATTTTATTTTGGGTTTAGTTTTTATTTTATTTAGTTTTTAATTTTTTAGTTTAGTTTAGGTTTGTATTTCTTTTATTTTAGTTTAGTTTTTATTTTTTATTTTATTTAGTTTTTAGTTTTAGGTTTAGGATTAGGTTTAGGTTTTAGTTTATGTTTTTATTTTATTTTATTTTTTTCTTTTATTTTGGTTTAGGTTTATTTATTCTTTTTATTTTTTTGATTTTATTTAGTTTAGCTTTAGGCTTTAGCTTTTTAGGGTTTAGGGTTTAAGGTTTATGGTTTAGGGTTAGTTTAGGGTTTACAATTTAGGGTTTGGGATTTAGGGTTTAGGGTTTAGGGTTTTAGAGTTAGGCATTAGGGTTTTAGGTTAGGGGTTTAAATTTTAGTTTAGGGTTTAGGGTTTAAAGTTTTTTTTAACTGAGAACAAATTCAGATTCAACATTTCTTCTTTTTGGTTTCATCAAGCAAGTAGCACCCCAAGTTTTTTAAAGCCCAAGCGACAACATAGATAAAAAATGAGCACCCATAGAGTAAATCAAAAACCATAGATAAGTATAACCATCTCTTATAAAAACAGTTCCATAAGCGTAGATGGATCAATTATTTTCAATTTCTAGTTTCCCATCAGAACCACCCCGCCTCGGTAGTGGGATCCACCATCATATCCATCTCTCCCTCACCACCACGATTTAACCTCTATCACTCTTCTTGCCTACATAACCACCACTTATCCAACCACCACCTCCATATCCACCTCAGATCCTCATTATCATAATTAGCCTCACCATTGCCTCCACCACTAGATCTGGGTGAGCCTAGTTGATGGTGATGTTCTAGTTAAGGTTTACCCATTCTTAGTGTTTAGTGTTAGTTTAGGGTTTAGTGTTTAGGGTTAGTTTAAGGTTTAGGGCTAAGGGTTTGGGGTTTATGGTTTAAGGTTAGTTTAAGGTTTAGCATTTAGGGTTTATGGTTTATCGCTTAGGGTTTAGGGATTAGGGTTTAGGGTTTTAGGGTTTAGATTTTAGGATTTAGGGTTTAGGGTTTATGATTTAGGGTTTAACATTTAGTGTTTAGGGTTTAGGGTTTTAGGGTTTAGGTTTGTAGGTTTAGGGTAGTAAGTTTAGGGTTGAAAGTTTTTTTAATTAAGTAAACCAGTAGGTTTAGATTTATTTAGTTTATTTAGTTTATTTTTAAATTATTTGAGTTTATTTTATTTTTTATTCTTATTTAGGTTTAACTTTTTATTTAGTTTAGTTTATGTATTTTAGGTTTATATATTTTAGTTTAGGTTTTTTAATTTTAGTTTCTTTTAGGTTTAGATTTATTTTAGTTGGGTTTATTTTTTATTTTATTTTTTAGATGTAGGTTTTATTTTTTTATTTTAAGTTTAGGTTTAGGTTTTTTATTTTATTTTAGGTTTAGGTTTTAGGTTTTATTTTAGGTTTATTTTAAGTTTTTTTTAGTTTAGGTTTAGGTATTTTTAATTTATTTTATTTTATTTAGTTTAGGTTTAGGTTTAGGTTTAGTTTATTTTAGGTTTTATTTATTTTTGTTTAGGCTTATTTTATTTTGTTTATTTCATTTTTTATTTTAGGTTTAGATTTTTTTTTTAAATTTAGGGTTTCTGTTTTATTTCTTATTTATTTTTTAGTTTTATTTTTAGGTTTATTTTTTAGGTTTAGGTTTTATTTAGTTTTATTTTATTTTATTTTATTTTTTTTATTTTAGGTTTATTTTATTTTATTTTATTTAGTTTTTTATTTTATTTAGGTTTTTTATTTAGTTTTAATTTAGGTTTATTTTATTTTTTTTAGTTTATTTTAGGTTTTTTATTTATTTATTTTTATTTTATTTTATTTTTAGTTTTAGTTTTGGTTTTAGTTTATTTTATTTTATTTTATTTTATTTAGGTTTAGGTTTATTTATTTATTTTATTTTAGTTTATTTAGTTTAGGTTTAGGTTTAAGTTTTAGGGTTTAGGGTTAGGGTTTAGGGTTTTTTTGGGGTTTAGGGTTTAGGGATTAGTTTGGGGTTTAGGTTTAGGGTTTAGTGTTTAGTGTTTAGGTTTAGGGTTTAGGTTTTAGGGTTTAGGTTTAAGGTTTAGGGTTAGGTTATTTGGGTTAGTTTTTAGGTTTAGTTTAGGTTTAGGTTTAGGTTTTAGGGTTTAGGTTTATATTTAGTTTAGGGTTTTGGGTTTATGGTTTTTTTAGGGTTTAGGGATTAGGGTTTAGGTTATGATTTAGTGTTTGTTAGGGTTTAGGGTTTAAGGTTTTATAGTTTAGGTTTAGTTTAGGGTTTTTTAGTTAGGTTTTTAGTTTAGGTATAGGTTTTTTAGTTTAATTTGGGTTAGTTTAGTGTTTAGGGTTTAGGGTTTAGGGTTTAGAATTTGGGGTTTAGGGTTTAGTGTTTAGGGTTTAGGGTTTTTCTTTTAAATTAGGTAAATAGGCAGGTTTAGGTTTATTCAGTTCATTTAGTTTATTTATTTTAGTTTATTTTATTTTCATTTTCCTTTTTGGTTTATATTTTATTTTTATTTAATTCAATTTATTTATTTTAGTTTAGGTTTTTTATATTAGTTTATTTTTTAGGTTTAGATTTATGTTTATGCTTATTTTATAGTTTAGTTTTATTTTTATCTAAATTTTTATTTTTAGGTTTAAGTTTAGGTTTATATTTTATTTTTTAGGTTTTTGTTTTAGGTTTTTATTTTTGGTTTATTTTAAGGTTTTATTTTTTAGTTCAGGTTTAGGTTTATTTTTAGTTTATTTTATTTTATTTAGTTTTGGTTTGGTTTTTTTTAGGTTTAGGTTTTATTTATTTTATTTAGTTTATTTAGGTTTAGGGTTTTAGTTTAGGGTTTAGGTTTAATTTTTTATTTATTTTTAGGTTTTAGTTTTAGGTTTATTTTTAGGTTTAGGTTTTATTTAGTTTTTATTTTATTTTATTTTAGGTTTAATTTTATTTTTATTTTATTTAGGTTTTTTATTTTTTAGGTTTAATTTATTTTTTAATTTAGTTTAGGTTTTTATTTATTTTATTTTAGTTTAGTTTTATTTTTTTATTTAATTTTTTTATGTTTAGTTTAGGTTTTAGTTTTTTAATTTTGTTTTAATTTTATTTTTTCTTATTAGGTTTTTTTTATTTATTTTATTTTATGTTTTTTTTCAGTTTATGTTTAGGTTTTAGGTTTAGGGTTTAGGGTTTAGGGTTTAGGGTTTAAAGTTTAGGGTTTAGGGTTTTGGAGTTTTTGGGTTTATGGTTTATTATTTTAAAGTTTAGTGTTCAGGATTTAGGGTTATAATTTAGGGTTCAGAGTTTAGGGTTTAGGGTTAGTTTTAGGATTTAGTGTTTAGGGTTTAGGGTTTAGGATTTAGGGTTTAGGATTAGGGTTAGGGTTTAGGGTTTAGGGATTTTTAGGGTTTAGGGTTTAGGTTATAGGTTTAGTGTTAGTTTTATGGTTTAGGGTTTAGGATTTAGGGTTTAGAGTTTTTTTTTTTTTTAAAATTAAGTAAGTTTAGTTTCTTATTTAGTTTATCTTATATTTATTTTAGTTTATTTTATTTGTTTATTTTTTTAGGTTTATTTTTTATTTTTATTTAATTTAGTTTATTTTAGATTTATTTATTTTAGTTTAGGTTTTTTTTTATTTTACTTTATTTTAGGTTTAGGTTTATGCTTACTTTTAGTTTAGTTTAATTTTTTTATTTAATTTTTTTTTAGGTTTAGGTTTTATTTAGTTTTTTATTTTATTTTATTTTAGATTTATTTTATTTTATTTTATGTTTAGTTTTATTTTATTTAGTTTTTAATTTTAGGTTTATTTTATTTTTTTTTAGTTTAGTTTAGGTTTTTATTTAATTTATTTTTTGTTTATTTTTTATTTTATTTTAAATTATTTTTTATGTTTTTTTTTTTTGGACATTTAGCTAATTTTTTAGGATTTAGGACTTAGATTTTTGGTTAGAGTTTAGGTTTTTATTATTTTATTTTTAGTTTAAATTATTTTTATTTATGTAGGTTTATTAGTTTAGGTTTTAAGTTTTTAGGTTTTATGGTTTAGGTTTTAGTTTAGGATTTGAGGTTTAGGGTTTAGTTTAGGGTTTAGGTTTTATATTTTAGGGTTTAGGTTTAGGGTTTGGGTTTTGGGTTTAGTGTTTAGGTTTATGATTTAGGGCTTGGGGTTATAAGTTTAGGGTTAGGTTTTAGGGTTTAGGTTAGTTTTAGGGTTTAGGTTTAGGGTTAGGGTTATTTTTATTTTTTATTGTTTTATTTTTTAATTATAAACTCATAGGTTTATTTATTTAATTTATTTTTATTATTTTATTTATTTTATTATATTATTTTTTATTTGGTTTATTTTTTATTTTTATTTAGTTTAGCTTATTTATTTTAGGTTTATTTATTTTAGCTTAGGTTTTTTATTTTAGTTTATTTTTTAGATTTAGGTTTAAGTTTATATTTATGTTTTTAGTGTAGTTATATTTTTATTTTATTTTTTTAGGTTTAAGTATTATTTTTATTTTTAAGTTTAGGTTTAGGTTTTAGGTTTTTATTTCAGGTTTTTTTTTAGGTTTTCTTTTTTAGTTTAGGTTTAGGTTTGTTTTTAGTTTATTTTATTTTATTTAAGGTTCAGGCTTAGGTTTAGGTTTAGGTTTTATTTTAGGTATAGGTTTAGGTTTTTTTATTTTAGTTTAGTTTAATTTAGTTTTAGTTTAGATTTATTTTTATTTTTATTTTAGGTTTTAGTTTTTTTTTAGTTTAGGGTTTAGGTTTTATTTTTGTTTATTTTTAGGTTTATTTTTTAGGTTTGGTTTTATTTAGTTTTTATTTTATTTTATTTTAGGTTTATTTTTTTATTTTAGGTTTATATTATTTTATTTAGGTTTAGTTTTATTTTATTTAGGTTTTTTTATTTTTATAGTTTAGTTTAGGTTTTATTTATTTTATTTTATTTTAGTTTTATTTTATTTTCTTTTTTTAGGTTTAGGTATAGGTTTTATTTTTATTTTTATTTATTTTATTTTATTTTATGTTTTATTTTTAGTTTATTTTATGTTTTTAGTTTAGGTTTTAGCTTTTTTTAGGGTTTAGGGTTTAGGGTTTAGGGTTTAGGTTTAGGTTTAGGGTTATTAGGTTTAGGTTTAGGATTTAGGTTTAGGGTTTATGAATTAGGTTTATTGTTTGGTTTAGGGTTTTAGGTTTAGTTTAGGGTTTAGGGTTTTAGGTTTAGGGTTTAGGGTTTAGGGTTTATGGTTTAGGGTTTAGGGTTTATATTTTTGTTTTTAGTTTAGGTTTAGGGTTTAGGTTTTAGGTGTAGTTTATTTTAGGTTTATTTAGTTTTAATAGGTTTAGGGTTTTTTGGTTTTTTTAACATAGAACAAATTATTACATTTCTTCTTTTGATTTCATAGTATTTTTTAGATGACATGGATCTAGTATATTTTATGAATCATCTTTTAGACATGGTTTGAGTTAGTTTCTTTTTTTTTAGTTAGATTTTATTTTCTATGGGTTTTTATTTTATTTATTTTTTTTTTATTATTTTTTATTTTTAGGTATTTGCCTTTTATTTTTTTTTAGTGATGTTTATTTTTATTTTTGGTTTAAGTTTTTTTAGGTTTTTATAGTTTATTTTTTTTTATTTATATTTTTTTTTTAGTTTAGGTTTTAGTTTAGGGTTTAGGTTATTTTAGGGTTTAGGTTTTAGTTTTTTTTAGGGTTTAGGTTTTTAGGGTTTAGGTTTATGATTTAGGGTTTAGGTTTAGGTTTAAGTTAGGTTTAGGATTTAATTTTAGGTTTAGTTTTAGGGTTTTTAGTTTAGGATTTAGGGTTTAGTTTAGGGTTTAGAGTTTAGGGTTTATTTAGGATTTAGGGTTTTTTAGAGTTTATTTTAGGATTTATTTTTAATTAAGTAGGTTTAGGTTTATTTGTTTATTTATTTATATTTTATTTTAGTTATTTTATTAGTATTTTTATTTAGGTTTTAATTTTATTTGTTTAGTTTATTTATTTTAGTTTTTTTATTTTAGTTTAGGTTCTTTATTTTAGTTTATTTTTTTAGGTTAGGTTTAGGTTTATGTTTATTTTTTAGTTTAGTTTTATTTTATTTTTATTTTTTTAGGTTTAGGTTTATTTTTATTTTTTTTTAGTTTAGGTTTAGTTATTTATTTATTTTTTTAGGTTTATTTAGGTTAGGTTAGGGTTTAGGGTTTAAGGTTTATGGTTTAGCGTTTAGGGTTTAGGATTTAGGATTAGTTTAGGGTGTAGGGATTAAGGTTTAGGATTTTTTAGGATTTAGGGATTTGGGTTTAGGGTTGTAGGTTTAGGGTTCATAGTTTAGGGTTCAAGGTTAGTTTTAAGGTTTAGGATTTTTTCTTATAATTTTTATTTCTTATTTTTTATTCTTTTTTAATTAAATAAACTCATAAGTTTAGTTTTATTTAGTTTATTTAGTTTATTTTTTTATTTATGTTTTATTTATTTTTATTTAGTTTAATTTATTTATTTTAGGATTATTTATTTTAGCTTAGGTTATTTATGTTGGTTTATTTTTTAAATTTAAGTTTAGGTTTAGGTTTTTTAGTTTAGTTTATTTTTATTTTATTTTTTAGTTTAGGTATTATTTTTATTTTAGGTTTAGGTTTTAGGTTTTTATTTAGGTTTATTTTAGGTTTTATTTTTTAGTTTAGATTTAGATTTATTTTAGTTTATTTTATTTTATTTTATTTAGGGTTTAGGTTTAGTTTATTTTAGGTTTAGATTTAGTTTTCTTTATTTTTAATAGTTTAATAAGTTTAGGTTTAGGTTTATTTTATTTTTTATTTTATGTTTTGGTTTTTTTTAGTTTAGGGTTTAGGTTTTATTTTTTGTTTATTTTTTTAGATTTAGGTTTTTCTTTAGTTTTTATTTTATTTTATTTTAGGTTTATTTTATTTTTATTCTAGATTTATTTTATTCTTATTTTAGGTTTAGTTTTTTTTTTTTATTTTAACACTACCATTTTAGTATGCAAAAGTGGAGGGTTTTAGGTAGTCAAGTTTTGTAAATAATCATGACATGAATCCTTTAAATCATTAGTTAATCTAGGGCATCCCACAGATTGTATGGCTTGAATTATTAAAATGCTAGATTTTATTTGCGGTGTTAAATAAGCAGGGTTCCCACATTATGGGGATAGAAGTTAGTCCATGAAACTAGAATTAGGTTAGGATCTTGGATATAGGTACTCTTTTAAATTAATGGAATTAATAGATATTATGGTTCATAGAAAGATAAATATTTTATGTGTTCAGAAACTAAATGGGTTGGTGAAGGCCAAGGAGATTGATAGTTTAGGTTTTAAACTTTGGTATTAGGTAAAAGTCAAACTAGAAATGGTGTAGGTGTGATTATAGATAAAAGTTTGAAGGAGAATGTTATAAGTTAATAGATGGTAGAATTATAGCTTTAAAGATTATTGTGGATACTAAGATTATCAATGTTATAAGTGTTATGCTCCTCAAGTAGGTTTGGAGGTAAGCTCAAAGAAAATTTTTGGAATGAATTAGAGGATTAATACAAAAGATACCTCTTGGAAAGTATTTATTGGGGGGATTTAAATGGACATGTTAGAGTGGTAGAAGATTTTAAAAGTATTCATGGTGGTTATGGATTTAGAGTGACTAATGAAGAAGGTAGGACTATTTTTGCCTTAGCTTATGATTTTGTAGTTTAATACTTTATTTAAGAAAAGAGATGAACATATTATTACTTATAAAATGGATCTAGTAAAACATAGATTGATTATTTTTGATAAGAAAAATAGATCGTTTAGGTAGATTGTAGGTCATTCCAAGTGAAATTTTAAGTACCCAACATCGACTAGTTTTAGATTTTAAGATGAATGGTTATAAGAAAAAAATGAACTTAATTATTGTTAGGATTAGATGGGGACACTTAGAACACAAATAAAATATTTTTAGCAAACTACAAGATATTAGAATTTGGGATGTTCATGGGAAGCTAAGGTTATGTGGAAAAATATCAAGTGAAATTAAGGAAGTTGCTAAAGATGTGGAGAATCAAAAGGAAAAGCTTCTTTTAATAAGAATAGTTGGTGGTGGAGTCAGTGTGCAAGAAAAGATAAGAAATAAGAAGCATTGTTATAAAATTTGGTTTAGATGTAAAACTTAGGAGAATTGGGAAAGATATAAAGTGGAGAGATTTAGAAAGCAATATATGATGCAAAAAATTTAGCTTTTAGTGATTTATACAATAGATTAGATACCAAAGAAGGTGAAAGATGTATGTATAAGTTAGTAGAGATAGGAGAAGTAAAGACATAGTTAAGTGAGTATTAAGGATGAAAATAATAAAGTGCTTTTCTTAGAAAAGATATTGAAAATAGGTGGATGAGGTATTTTGATAAACTTTTCAATGAAGGATCTAGGATTGATTTTAGCAACCTTAATACCTAAACAAATAGAATTTTATTTTATATGTATTAGTAAATCTAGTTAGTGAAGCTTTAAAGAAAATGAAATGTGGAAGCATAGGGTTGGATAATATTCCAATAGATGTGTGGAAATGTTTAGGAGATCAAGGAATTTCTTGGCTTACAAATCTTTTAATGTTATTTTAAAGACTAAAAGATGCGGATGAGTGGAGAAAGAGTTTGTTGGTTCTATATTTAAGAATAAAGGTGATTAGTGTGCAAATTATAGAGGAATTAAGTTAATGTGACATACATTAAAATTATGGGAGAGAGTAATTGAGCATAAGTTATGTGATCTGAAGTTTCTCACAATCAATTTGGTTTCATGCGGGTAGATCTACTATGGATGCTATACATTTGTTAAGAGGTTTGATGAAGAAGCATAGAGAAAGTAAGAAGGATCTACATATGATATTTATTGATTTAGAAAAGCTTATGATAAAGTCTCAAGATGTTCTTTGGAGAGTTCTAGAAAGAAGGAGTTAATATTGGTTATATTCAAGTCATTAGGATATATATACTAGAGCTATTACTTGTGTCCAAACACAAGGAGGATTGACAAATATTTTCCTATTTTAGTTGGATTACATCAAGGATCAACATTAAGCCCTTATCTTTTTACTTTAGTTATGGATGTTCTTATAGGCATTTACAAGAAGATGTACCTTGGTGTATGCTTTTTTGATGACATTCTTCTTGTTGATAAGACTAGAGAGTCCAATAGAAACTTGAATTATGGAGGTCAACTTTAGAGTCTAAAGGTTTTCATTTAAGTAGATCTCGAATATATGGAGTGTAATTTTAGTTGTAGTTTTAGTGATAGTGTTGTGACTTTAGGTGATCAAGTCATTAATAAGAGTGATTGAGATATTTAGGCTCTATTGTTCAAAATGATGGTGAAATAGATGGAGATGTTATTAGTAGAATTCAAGTTGGATGGTTGAAGTGGAGGAATGCATCGGCCTATAATGTGATAGAAAAGTTCCACTTAAACTTAAGGAAAATTTTAGAAGATGGTTAACACAATGACTTATGGTGCGAATGTTGGCCAATAAAGAGAAACATAAGACTAAGTTAAGTGTTAGAGATGAGGATGCTTGGATGAGTGGCTTTACTCTTAGAGATAGAATGCAAAATAGTATGTTAAAAAGTTGGAGTAGCTCAGTGGTAGATAATATTAGGGAGAGTCGCCTTAGATGGTTTCCACATAAAGCGTCAGTGATGAGATTAGGAGAGTAGATGTATTAGATTTACTTTATGCTAAGAAAGGTAGAGGTAGATCTAAAAGACTTGGTTAAGATGTATAATGATCTTAGTATACTTGAATTAAATGAGAATTTGACACATAATAGGACACAATGGAGCAAAATTCATGTAGGAACTAGTGGATTAAGGCTTGTATTTATTTATTTGTTGTTGTTATTGTTGTTATTTAGTTTTATTTTATTTAGGTTTTATTTTTTTAGTTTAGTTTAGGTTTTAATTATTTTTATTTTACTTTTATTTTATTTTAGTTTAGGTTTCTTTATTTGTTTTAGGTTTTTTTTAGGTTTTGGGTTTTAGCTTTTTTAGGGTTAGGTCTAGGGTTTAGGGTTAGTTGAGGGTTTAAGGTTTATGGTTTGGGGGTTTAGGTTTTAGGGTTTAGGGATTATGGTTTAGGGTTTAGGGTTTAGGTTTTAAGGTTTAGGGTTTAGGGTTTAGGATTTTTAGGGTTTACGATTTTAGGTTTAAGGTTTAGGATTTAGGTTTTAAGTTTAGGGTTCAAGTTTTAATTTAGGATTCAGATTCAACATTTCTTCTTTTCAATTTCATCAACCAAGTAACACAAGATACGAGCAACGATAAATATTGAAAATGATCATGCATAAAGCAAATAAAAAACCCTAGATAACTAGAATCATCTTTATTATAAGGACATAGTTCCATAAGCAGCAGATCGGATCATGCGTTCTTCAGTTTCTTCGGTTCCCATCAAAACCACCCTTGCCCTTCAAGTAGTGAGATCCACCATCATATCCTCAATCTCTCCCTCCACCACCACCATGGCTATAACCTTCATAGCTCCTCCCGCCTCCATAATCACCATTTTATTTTCCATATCCAGCACCTCTTCCCCACCACCACTACGATTACCTTTAGCCTCCACCATTTAGGCATGGTTGTTGATGTTTTAGTCGATGTTAGTTCTTAGGTTTAGGTTTATTAGGTTTTAGGGCTTAGGTTTATTTTTTAATTTATTTAGTTACTTTAGGTTTAGGTTTATAGTTTTGGGTTTATGGTTAGGGTTTAGGATTTAGGGTTTAGGGTTTAGGATTTAGGGTTTAGGGTTTAGGGTATAGGGTTTTAAGTTTATACTTTTAGGGTTTAGGGTTTAAGGTTAGGGTATAGCGTTTAGGGTTTTAGGGTTTTAGGTTTAGGTTTTATATTTTAGGTTTAGGTTTAGGTTTAGGGTTTAGAGTTAAATATTTATGATTTTAGATTTAGGTTTAGGTTAGTTTTTAGTTAGTTTAGGTTTAAACTTTATTATTTAAGGTTTTAAGTTTCAAGTTTTAGTTTAAGGTTTATTTAGGGTTTAGGTTAGGTTTAGGTTTAAGTTTAAGTTTTAGTTTAAGGTTTAGGATTTATTTAGGGTTAGTTTAGGGTTGTAGTTTAGGGTTTAAGTAGGGTTTGTTTAGGGTTTTAAATTAACTAGGTTTAGTTAATTAGTTTATTTTTTATTTATTTTACTTTTTGTATTTATTTTATTTTTATTTAGGTTTATTTTTATTTTTCTTCAGTTTAGTTTATTTATTTTAGGTTTATTTTTTTTTAAGTTTATGTTTAGGTTTAAGTTTATTTTTTAGTTTAATTTTATTTTTATTTTATTGAATAGGTTTAGGTATTATTTTTTATTTTTAGGTTTAGGTTTAATTTTTTATTTTTTTTTAGGTTTAGGTTTTAGGTTTTTATTTAAGGTTTATTTTTAGGTTTTATTTTTTAGTCTAGGTTTAGGTTTATTTTAGTTTATTTTATTTTATTTAGTTTAGGTTTCGGTTTAAGTTTATTATATTTTGTTTATTTTATTTTTATTTTAGGCTTAGTTTTTTTTAGTTCACGATTTTCTTTTTATTTATTTATTTTTAGGTTTATTTTTTAGGTTTAAGTTTTTATTTAGTTTTTATTTTATTTTATTTTTGGTTTATTTTATTTTTATTTTTGATTTGGTTTTACTTTATTTTTTTAATTTAGGTTTATTTTATTTTTTTAGTTTAGGTTTTATTTATTTTAGTTTAGTTTATTTTGGTTAGATTATTTTATTTTATTTTTAGGATTACGTTTAGTTTTAGTTTAGGTTTTTATTTTATTTTATTATTTTATTTTATTTAGGTTTAGGTTTTTTATATATTTTATTTTTAAACGTTTAGGTTTTTAGGTTTTTAAGGTTTAGGGTTTATGGTTTAGGGTTTAAGGTTTAGGCTTTAGGCTTTAGGGTTTAGGGTTTTTAGGGTTTAGGGTTTAGGGTTAGCGTAAGGTTTTTTTAAAAAAAAAATTAAGTAAACTCGTAAGTTTAGATTTATTTAGTTAATTTAACTTATTTTTTATTTAATTTATTTTTTATTTTTTATTTATATTTAGTTTTGTTAATTTATTTTAAGTTTATTTATTTTAGTTTAGGTTTTTTATTTTAGTTTATTTTTTAGGCATAGTTTATTTTTTAATTAAGTTTTATTTTTGTTTTATTTTCTAGGTTTAGATTTTATTTTTTATTTTTCAATTTACGTTTAGGTTTTTATTTTATTTTTTTAGGTTTATATTTTTTTAAAGTTCATTTTTAGTTTCTATTTTTTTGTTTATTTTATTTTATTTAGTTAAGTTTAGGTTTAGGTTTAGTTTACTTTAGATTTAGGTTTAGGTTTAGGTTTTATTTATTTTAGTTTAGTTATTTTAGGTTAGGTTTTGGTTTATTTTATTTTGTCTAAATTTATTTTTATTTTAGGTTTAGGTTTTTTTTTTTTTAAGTTTAGAGTTTATGATTTTTTTAGGGTTTATTTTATTTTATTTTTTTTAGGTTTAGGTTTAGGTATAGTTTACTTTAGGTTTTGATTTAGGTTTTATTTTTTTCGTTTAGTTTACTTTTGTTTAGGTATATGTTTATTTTTATTTTATTTATTTTATTTTTATTTTAGGTACAGTTTTTTTTTGTAGTTTAGGGTTTAGGGTTTTTTAGTTTAGGGTTTAGAGTTTTTTAGGCTTTAGAGTTTAAAGTTTAGGGTTTAGGATTTAGAGTTTTTTAATTTATTTTATTTTATTTTGTTTAGGTTTCGGTTATTATTTATTTTATTTTAGTTTATTTTTATTAGCTTATTTTATTTTATTTTTGGGTTTAGGTTTAGGTTTTAGTTTATGTTTTTATTTTTTTATTTTATTTAGGTTTAGGTTTATTTATTTATTTTATTTTTAGGGTTTATTTAGTTTAGGTTTAGGTTTTTAGGTTTTAGGGTTTAGGATTTAGGGTTTATTGTTTAGGATTTAGGGTTTAGTGTTTGGAGCTTAGCCTTTAGGGTTTAGGTTTTTAGGGTTAGGAGTTTAAGGTTTAGGGTTTAGGGTTAACTTAGGGTTTAGGGTTAGTTTAGGGTTTAAGGTTTAGGGTTTATGCTTTAGGGTTGTTAGGATTTAAGGTTTAGGGTTTATAGCTTGAGGTTTAAGGTTAGGGTTAGGGTTTAGGGTTTAGGTTTTGGTTTAGGAATATATTTTATAGTTTATGAGTTTTAGGGTTATAGGTTTTAGGGTTAGTTTAGGTTTAGGTTTAGAATTTTGGGGTTTAGGTTTAGGGTTTAGGGTTTTAGGGTTTAGGGTTTAGGTTTAGGTTTTAGGTTTAGTTCAGGTTTTACTTTATTATTTTTGGTTTTTTTTTAAATAGAGAACAAATTCAGATTCAACATTTCTTCTTTTTGATTTCATCAACCAAGAAACACACCAAGTTTTCTAAGACACAAGCGACAACATAGATAAAAAATGAGCAGGCATAGAGAAAAGCAAAAACCCTAGATAACTAGAATTGTCTCTAATGTAAGACATTGTTCTGTAAGCAACAGATCGGATTGGCCATTCTTCAGTTTCTTCAGTTCTCATTAGAACCACCCCAGTCTCTTGATTAGCGAGATCCACCATCATATCCCAGATCTCTCCCTCAGCCACCACCACAAATGTTACCTTCATCGCTCCTCCCACCTCCATAACCACCACTGCTCCGACCACCACCTCCATATCCACCAGCACCTCTAGATGCCGAACCACCACTACGATAAATGATGCCCCTTTCCACAACCATAGGCTGGGCACGGTTGGCAGTGATGTTCTTCTTTGTCCTGGTTCGCCCATCTTTAGCGTTTAGGTTTAAGTTTATTAGGTTTTAGGGTTTAGGTTTATTTTTAAATTTATTTAGTTACTTAGGTTTAGGGTTTGGGGTTTAGGGTTTAGGGTTTAGGTTAGGGTTTAGGATTTAGGGTTTAGGGTTTAGGGTTTAGGGTTTTAGGGTTTATGGTTTTAGGGTTTAGGGTTTAGGGTGGGTTTAAGGTTGTTGGTTTAATGTTCTAGGTTTAGGGTTTTGGTTTAGGGTTTATGGTTTAGAGCTTAGGATTTAGGGTTTAGGATTTTTTTTAAAAAAAAATTAAGTAAACTGGTAGGTTTACGTTTATTTAGTTTACTTAGTTTATTTTTTATTTTTTTAAGTTATTTTATTTTTTTTATTTTTATCTAGGATTTTTTATTTATTTATTTATTTTAGTTTATTTATTTTATGTTTAATTATTTTAGTTTATTTATTTTAGGTTTATTTATTTATGTTTAGGTTCTCTATTTTAGTTTATTTTTTAGCTTTAGATTTAGGTTTAGGTTTATTTTTTAGTTGAGTTTTATTTTTATTTTATTTTTTAGGTTCAGGTTTTTAGGATTTTAGTGTTTAGGATTTAGAGTTTAGGGTTTTAAGATTTAGGGTTAGGGTTGACTTGACAAGATCAGGAAAATTGTAACAAAGTAAATTCTATTTAGACCAAACCATAGAGCACAATCAAGCACCAAAGGCAGTCCACTCAACGAGCCACCAAGATAGCTAAGGATTCAAATCATTAGACTTAGAATCATCAGGATGAAAGACAGAAAGAGTCATTCATTCAGAAATATTGATAAAATCCCAAGAGAAATCCATAGATAGCAGCCACCAATCCCAATCCAAAGACAGGAGAATCCATTTAAAATAGCTAGATACTGACAAAATAGAAAAAAGTAATATGTATGATCAAAATAATCCAACTAGAAATACAAACAAGAACAATGAGGTCAACATCAGCCAAATCAAAGAAAACATCCAACTAGTAGTTTGCAACCTTTTAGTTTAGAATACAAATTAAAAATAGAAACTCGATACAGAGGCATAATCGAATATATAACAAACTAAAGCAACCTTACACCCATCTAGAATAGCACTAAAGAAAGGATAAAAAGCCATAGGAAAATACCACTCCAAGCTATAACCAAAGAACAAAGAGCCCTCAATGTCACATAACTCCTCTTTTCTGTAGGAGAAAAAACCACAACAACACAGTTGTCAACAACCACCTTTTAATGAGCAAGCCCCAACTAGGAGGCCCACACCCCAAACAACACAAGTAAAATCCATAAGGACAAGAACAAGTGGGAAGGATGAGACCCAAGAGAGAAAAGACAACCAAAAAGCTGGAAAAACCATCTAATCGACAAACAACAAGGTGACAGAACATCCAACCATAGCTGAAAGGTCACAAAAATTGCATGAGCCACACTTAGAAAAGAAAAAAACCCACAACCAGGAAACAACAGCAAATAGCCAACCATAAAATCGAACAAATAAAGAAGGGCGTAGAGATCAACCAATAAAAGAACCAAACCAACCAGATAAGTGGGACCAACACCTCCACACATGAACACCTCTACCAGAATGGGAGAGAAAGAAAACTAAAAAATAAAAAAATACAAAAAAAATCCAATGAATGGAAAGACAACCCCAACACATCCAAAGAATGGGAAGAAACCAAACAGAAAAATAAAAGTAGGTTCAAGTGAAGAAAAAAAAAGACCAAACCAGCATAAGAGAAAACAAGAAATATTCAAAACCAATAATAAGGGGAAATCCAAAGCCCCACAAGAGGAAAATACGTTAAAAGCTTCTAACATAAAGTAAACCATTTTTATCTAGATTCATAAAGACCCCTTAAAAGCAAAGGTATGTCATCAATAGAAAACATTTGCATAGAAGAAGACTTGGCTCCCAAATTGGCAAGAAAGTCAGCACAAGAATTAGCTTCCCTATATGAGAAATTTAAAAATCTAGGTTAGTAAGAAGCCTCCTAGTATGATTAAGTAAATAATACACTTCAGCATTACCATGAGTATCAAAATTGAGTAAATCTAAAAAAGGAGGGCATCAACTTCAAACCATATCTTATGAAAACCTTGTTGTAAACAAATAGAAATTCCATGATGAAAGCCTTTTAGCTCAGCAAATAACACAGAACAAGGCTTTAAAGGGGAAGCAAAAGCAGAGATAACCTTGCCACTTTGATCTCTCAAAATCCCACCATAGCCATAATAGCCATTAGCATCCGAGCCATCAATGTTAACCTTAATGAAGTGATAATTAGGTTTAATCTAGTATAATTTTTTGAGTAGGAGAGACATTACAAGAGGGAAGGTTAATTCTAAAATTGAAGGCCATAGACTTGCACCCTTTAAAACTAGAGTGAGTAAGAAGATTAGCTTTTAAAAGAGACAAAATTTTATATTTGGCTCTAGCAATAATATGATGATAGTTCATAGAAATGTTATGATGCTTAGCATCATTCTTATACATCCAAATATACCAAAGACTAGTAGTAGCTAAAACAATTTTAACATGACCCTTAGAAGTATGAGAGAAACATGCTTCAAGAAGATGCATAATAGAAAATGAACCATTAAAATTGAAAGTATTAAAAATATTATCATACCAATTCTACACTTTAGCAACAATAAGGCCATTCAAAAAAACATGATCCACAGTTTCAATATGATAACAGCAGTAGCATTTAGAGGGGAGATGGAAGGCTTTTTTCAGAAGAGTGGCATCCACAGGGATGTAATGCTTTAGAATGCACCAAGTTAAAATCGAGAACAAAGTAGGGACACAAATATTCCAGATTTTAGTGAAAACCAAGGACTCTTGATATTTATATTTGATGAAATGCCAAACATCCTTAAAAATAAAATCTCCAGAAGAAGAATTTTGAAGAGAATTTGGTTAGGTTCATTAGGGAAAGGACAAATTTTTTAGATTTGGTCAACTATCACATTAGGGACAAGGATATTTAATTGTGCCACATCCCATTTATTGTGAGTAATTAACTGATTAATCTTAAGCATCACAGTATAATGAGTATTGAGCAAGGAATCAATAGAGCCCTGCCCTAACCAACTATCTTGCAAAGAGATAGAGGAACAAGAATTGACACACTAAGAAATTAAGTTCTCAGCATTCCATTTGATACTACAAAGTCTTCTCCACAGAGGAGAATCCCCATATTTGAAAGCACAAATGAGGGGATGTTTTTCCTGACAATATTTAACATGCATAAACTTAGACCAGTAACTATGATTATTTCTAAAATTTTACCACATTCTGTAAAAAAAATAGTTAATAGAATCCTCTAATGTTTTGCAACCCAAGCCACCTTCATTATTAGACCACAACAGTTGTGCCAACTAGCCCAATGTAATATTTTGGAAGAAGAGTTAGAACCCCAAAAAAATTAATTAAAAATTCTATTGATCCTTTTAATAATAGAACGGGTAGGAACAATAGTAGACAAGAGATACAGAGGCAGAGAGCAAAGGGTACTTTTGATCAAGATAAGCCTATCACCAAATGAAAGTAAATGAAATTCTCAAGAGGTGAGTTTCTTATTTATTTTCTGAATGACTTCATCAAATAAAGAAGATCTTTTCATTCCTCTATATAAAGGATTCCCCAAATACTTGATAGGGGGAATTTGAGGCAAAAAACTCGTAATAATCTTGATAACATTCATCTTAGATAGGGAAATAGAAGATTTAGTAATAAATCAACTTTTATCAGGATTAATATTCAAGACACTCTCTCTACCAAAAAGAGTTAAGAACTTACACTATTTTTTAATATAAAAACCAATGGTTCTATAGTACATGTGTTGACCTCACTTTTGGAGTGAGTTCTTAACCTCCTCTTCTTAGACTTAGGACTCTCCTAGAGACTAAGAACTCCTTAGTCATAAGACACTTCTAGTGATTAGGTGAACACTTAACCTAAGTCTAAAGACTTAGAAAGGTGAACCATAGGATTAAGATATGCCTTAGAGCTTAAGGAAATCACCTATCTTATAGCCTAAACCCACTCCATATACACCTTCTCAAATCGAACCTAGATTCAAATCTTAAATGAAACCTCAAATTCAAATTCAAATTCAAATTCTAAATCTAATTCAAAATTTGACTCCAAATGATTGAATCCTAAAATCAAGTCAAATCAAAATCCTTCCTAAGCCCTATGATTATCTTAAGGATTTTGACTTAGACAAATCTAAACCAATCCAAATTCAATTGATTTTCTCAAAGATCAATTCAACCCTTCGATCAATTTATCAAATTCAAACTCAAACTCAAGTTCAATCCATGATCCAACCTAAATCAAAATTCTTAAGCCAATTTCATGGACTTAGCTAAATCCTATCCAAATCAACTCAAAACTAATGGATTTTCTCTTGAATCAATCATTCATTCAATTATCTACACAAATATAAATGAAACCTACAATCATCAAATCAAATCGAATCCAACCCAAGTCAAAGCCAACCTAGACCTTTTGACTTGAAAATTTCAAATGAGCTAAAATCTCTTATACTCCAAATTGATTGTTGTTGAATTTATATTTCAATCCAGGGCTCATATATAAGTTCAACTAAACCCAAATCAAACTAAAACCAAACCAATTGACCCACTTAGGTCCACTTGACCCAAAGTGACCTAAAGGACCCATTTGAACCAACTTCCAATACAACCCAAACTAGATTGAACTAAGCTCACCAAAATATTCTACCATAATTGTTGATCACTCCAGGATGATCAATTGCAATCAATTGGGTCAAACCAAGTCAACTTAGTCATTTGACCAAGTCAACCCTTAGCCCAAATGAATCAAAACTAGCCAAAACTCATCCTCCATTAAATTGATTGAAACCAATGATTTGAATCAACCCAAAATCAATATTTAAATATTACTTGACCACCAATTGAGCCAAAATAAGCCCAATTGGCCATTCGATCCAAGTTGACCCAAATTGGCCTGAAGGACTAAATTGGGTCAAATCATGATCTAACCAAAATTGATTGCAACCAATGGTTCAAGTTCATTTCAAATTGATTATTGAACTTGACCAAAGCCATAATTGAGCCTGATTTGACCAATTGGTCAACTTGACCCAACCTAGCCCAAATTGGCCTAAAGGGTCAGTTTGGCCTAAATCTAAATTAAATCCAAATTGATTCGAACAAAAGACCACATTTATCTTCAATTAGCCAATTGAACATGAATCGACCCATAACCCAAGCCAATTTGACCAATTTTGGTCAAATTTATCAATTTGACTCATTTGACCCATTTGATTCCAAATGAGCCAAAATCAATTCTAAGCCAAATTAAATCAAATTGGTTATACCAAAACTCTTCAAATCATCATTTGAACCAAAACTAAGCCTTGGTTTGACCCAATTTTACCAATTAGTCAACTTAACTTGATATGACCCAATATGACCCATATGACCCAAATTGAGCCAAATCCCTTGAAACCAAGCCATGACCCATTGGGGCCTGATCAAACTTGACCCAACCCCATTTGGGATTGGCCCAAAATCAACCCAACCAAACTAAATCTCTCATGGATCCTTCCCCACATAGGATTCCACCCAACCTCTTTTAATTCTCCCAATCACATGCATTCACCTCCTCCCCAATATTTGCATTTGATGGACCTGATCATATGGCAACAAAAGAGGACTTTGGAGCAAAAATCCAAAGTCCTCAATCAATCCATCATCCATCCCAATCACCCCAAGCAAAATAAAAACTCTTTGGTGCCAAAAATTCAAAAAAAGGAGGATTTTCGGCCACTATTAAAGGAGGGGGAAATGAGGCTTCATTCCTCTTCCACTTACCACTATTCAGCCTCCAAGAGCTCCCAAAAGCAACCAGCCACCACTTCCCCACCTCTCTTGAGCCAAAAACATCAAAATTGGGTGGATTCCTATGTGGAAATGGCAAGCATTTGAAAATACATCATTTTGAAGTGAAGGCAAAGACTACACTCATTCCAAAGCTTCCTCTTGCACCAAGTCCTCGGATCTTCACCAATTGACTAAACGACAAGGTAATTTTGCTAAACTTTAGTCAGCCTTAGGAATTTCTATTTATGTCAATTTTTGCATGATTTTTAGGAATTTCCTTAGAGAAGCCCTGTATTTTTCATTATATTTAGTTCTAATATGAATCGAGAGATTTTTTTGGTGAAAATTACCATGAAAATGAGGCAAATTAGAAGAAATTAGGTTCAAAATCATGAAAAATCTTGTGGGATGAATGGTGTTCCGCCAGATTTCCCACCAGCCATCCAATCCCACTGTTCGGATCCACGAATGTGTGGTTCAGATCCATAATCACGTGATTCAGATTCATGATCGTGCTATTTGGATTCGCGATCACGTGGTTTGGATCCGTGATTATCGGTCAGATCATCGGATCAATCGGCCGTCGGATCATGATCGAGCGATCGCCGCGCATCATGATCCTATGTCACGCGATTTCTTGCTCGCCGGTGGCGACACTACATGGGCCAATCACCGAAGCCGCGTTGCCATGCAGGATAACAACACCTAGTCACGTAGTTCCATGTGGCACCGCATTGCCCCGTTAGTGCTCATGCGGTGCTAACTGGGTTAAGTGGGAAAATGCCTATTTTTATTTTAAAATTTATTTAAGTGTCCTGAAATTTTGAAAAATCATAAAAAATAAAATACTTAACAAAAAATTACAAATAAATGCATTGAACTCGTCTTTCTAAGAGGAATCCAACGAATCAAAAATCTCCAAATTCCAATGAATGGTTTGAGCTTAATTTAAGTTTTAGTGAAATTAAAGCATCATTAATTACTCTAAAAATACAAGTATGATTTCAGTGAAATTTTTAGAGATTGAAATAAGGCATAAAATCTACCTACCATAAAAATTTTAAGACAAAATGATAGCTAGATCGAAAGATATTGAATTTAGAAGTTCAAATGATCTATTTTAATTAAACAAATTAGTATACCTTATAAAATTTTATTAAATGAGCTGAAACTTTGGAAATTCATACATAATCCTTAAAAAATCGAAAAAAAATATAAACGTGGGCTCATTTTAAAGGTATTTCAGAGGGGCTTAATTTAAAATTAATTCTAATAAATTTTGAATAGTAATTAAGGGTTAATTTAGGTTTAACTAAAAACTTAATCATCTTAAGTATTCTCTAATTACCCAAGTAAATAATTCCAAACTTTCTGAAGTTGATTTATGGGATGACCTCTATCTCCCACAATTTTCTTGAGAATTATTGCTTGGTTAATTAGGGATATTGCTTATCTTAGCCTTAATTAGTCTCTTAATTAATTATGTGATTAATTAATATTCTAAACAATAAGAAAAATCATTAACTAAGCTTGCTAATCATTATGAGGCAATGGATAGACATGGGGAATGAGATTGGAACCTCTTATCCATTCTTTTCCCAAAGTTCATTTCACTTGAGATGAGATTAATTAATTTGAGATTAATTAATAATTTAATTTAATAATTAAATGGCTTGATTAATCAATTTGAAATCGTAATCAGTCCAGAACTTATCTAATTAAGTTTCTTGGATAGATTCTTAGGTGTTCAACAACCTAAGAGAATTCTAAGGAAATTATAACTAGATACATGTGTGGGAGGGTTATAAGAGTACTTAATTAAACCTTTTAATTTAATTAACCAATAATCGTGAGCCAAATTGCATTAGACCCTTTTATTTTCATAGGATCATTGCTAATTTTATTTCCAAAGCATATGTGTATCATATTGGCTCATTATTAATTAGTTAATTAACTTAAGGTGATATAGGTAAGGGTTAATTAATTCATTTATTTCACACCTTAACCTAATTAAATCATAAAAATCAACTTAACAACTCTGCATTAAACCAAATTAACTCACACATGGGGAATGGGGTTAGGATTAGAAAATCTCTTTCACATTCCTTAAACCAAATCAAACTAAATGAAGCTAAAGTGAACTTATTTAATTTAATATCTAAATCAATCTATTTGGAATATGAGAGTTACTCAATCACTAAATATTTCAACCTAATAACTAAATCAAACACGTTAATGAAATTAAATAAACATAATAAATGAATCAAATCAAATAAAACTCTAATCATAAATAATCAAACTTAAAGAAATAAAATAAAGGTTAATTCACTTAATAACAATGATAATAATAATAATAATCCTTTAATCAAATCAAACTTAAGTAAAACACTTAACTGAATCAAATAACTCATACATGGGTAATCATTAATCTCTAATTAAACAAATTCTTTATTTAATATAATGATTAAAAAATTTAGTTACCCCCCATCAAACTTAATTAATTGAATATTTAATTAATTTAAACTTAATGAATTAATCCATCATCTTAATGAACCAACTTAACTTTATAGATATCATTAAAATTAATTCAAATCAAAAAAATAATTAACCTACTAATTAATTTGACCACACCTCTTAAATAAGCTAATTAAGTTAATCAAATTAATTATATTAAATTTAAGCTTAATCAAACATGAAAATTCAATTAAATGCCAATCAAATCCTAATTTAAACTTAAATCATTACCTCATTAATTACATCATTAACTTAAATAAATATGAAATAAAATTAAAAATTAAATAAATCTTTAATTTAATAATTGATCACACCTCTTAAGTAAGCTAATTAAGTTAATCAAATTAATCATATTAAACTTAAGCTTAATCAAACATAAATTTGAACATAATTAAAATGTAATTAAATGCCAATCAAATCCTAAATTAAATCTAAATCATTAAGTCATTAATTACATCATCAACCTAAACAAATATGAAATTAAATTAAAATAAATCCTTATTTATATATTAACTAAACATACTTCTAATTAAATTAATAATCACATTAAACCTAAGAAAACCCATAGATCAATAAAGCTAATCAAATAAAATTCAATCAAATAAAGAAAGACTCTAATCAATTTAATATGTAATCAAATAAAATCTCATTCAACCTACTTAAATGAGATAAACTAATTAACTATCCAATCTATGAAATCAAAATACAAACCAAACTTTGATAAACATGGCAAATGGATGAGATTAAAAATAAAATTCTAATTTTAAAGAATCAAACTCAATTAAAATCAAAATAAAATCTCAATTAATCTAATCCAAAAACTACAAGTGAACCATAATCATATCAAATAAACATAAAGTTAAATCACCTAATTTTAATAAGAGAATTAGATATTAATTTAAAAGGAAATTAAATTATCAAGATTTAATTGAACATCTAATTAAAAATTAATCAATAAAAATACATGGATTTAAACAAACTTAAACTTCATTAGATATTAAGGATATTGAATTATCAAAATTTAATTAAATCAACACAATTAATCTAAAATTAATCAATCAAAAATAAATGGATTTAAATAAACTTAAACTTAATTAGATATTAAGGATATTGAATTATCAAAATTTAATTAAATCAACACATTTAATCTAAAATTATTCAATCAAAAATACATGGATTTAAATAAACTTAAACTTCATTAGATATTAAGGATATTGAATTATCAAGATTTAATTAAATCAACACATTTAATCTAAAATTAATCTATAAAAAACACATGGATTTTAAAAAACTTAAACTTCATTAGATATTAAGGATATTGAATTATCAAGATTTAATTAAATCAACACATTTAATCTAAAATTAATCAATCAAAAATACATGTAGATTAAATAAACGCAAATTCTAAAATCTAAATCAAATCAAATTAATTACACAAATTCAAATGGGCTAATCAAGATACTTAAGGACCTTAGTTAGACTTTTTAAGAGTTAGGATGTAGAATAAGGTGAGTTCGGTCTACAAATAGAATTCATTCTACTCTTCATTCTTGAAAACCTAAACATCATTTTAGCCAAATAAAAGTGAAATAAAAATGATAAAAAAATCATTAAAATATTTAAATTGAAATCACCCAAAGGTAAAATTTAAACAAATTCAAACTCCAAATTGAAACTTGAACTAAAAGCCTAATAAAGTCTTGCCACACACAAGCCTTAAGCATATTAAAATATTAAGTCACCACTTCAAGTGCTAAGTTAGGCGTTGTATGTATGATGTTGTGTTTTTATTTTGTGATGTAATATTTTAGAATAGATGTTAGGGTATATGCCTCGTTAAATTTGGATGGTAGGCTGTGATTAGCCTAATCATTTTTTTTACAGGGGGTTGTAATTGAGGGGCCGTTATAATAAAAATATAAATGCATTTGTTGTGCGGTTGCTTAGCCCCTAAGCATAACTCATGTTAGGACAGATGGGCTTGGTTACCCATATGTGGGTGCTAAGTCCAAATTATTAATATAAATGCTTATGTTATATGGTGTGTTTAGCTAACATTTATTTTACAGTAACTAGATTTGCTTTTCCTATTTTTAATATAATTTTATATTAGGAATTAGGATTAAGATGAGTAGTGGCCAGAAGCCTCAGTCCCTAGGGTGCCTTATGATGTCTTTGGAGCATATTAAATTAAAAAGAAGAGAAGGAAGAAATGAAGAAAAGAAGACCCCCATAGCATTTATTATTTTTGTAATCCAGGTTGTATAAGGGTAGAGTTCACCTACCCAATTTTTTTTTCTCTTTTCAGGGTGTACGGTGGAACCCAATTGCACTAGCCTTTTATTCTTTTATGATAATCTGTAAAATTGTTTGATGTTGTGTTTAGATTACGCACTATAATTACATGCTTTTCCTAGTTTCTTCATGTTTGATGTTTGAATGTGTGGCCTGGATGCGGTAGGATCTTAAGATAAAATAAAATTTTCTATCCTAATTAGTAACTTGTAATTAAAATTTAAAATAATTCATAATCTCATATAAAAGCTTAGGAATTAAATCAAGATAACAAATTATTTAGCAACCCCTTAGCTAGATGATTGTATGTATAACATCATGCTTGTCATATTCTTCCACTCTTGTTAAGAGGGGCTTCCATCTGCTAGAGAATAAAGGCTTAACAGAGAGCCTTTGATGGAAGAACACCCCTTTCTCTCTTGATTTTGCCCATATTCAAGTTCTCATGCATTTAGGCATATAAAATCCCATTGCCTATGTCAAAATAAAGAGTCCAAAAGAATCAAATAAATTTTATAAAATTTGCATTAGATTATGTCATGAATTCATACCACTCATGCTCTAGTCTCTTAGGGAGTGAGTTTAAGGACTTAGTCTCCATTCTAAATAAAAATAGTAGCCATCTTGCAAGTATAAGACTTTTCCCACATGGATTTAAAGCATAGGGGGGTGTTGGTTGGTGGCCACTCTAGCACTTGTAAAGCTGACGGTCTATACTCTCATGTGGAGGTAGACCATCATGTCCACCTTTGCAGATTTAGGACATGCTTGTGTTTTATACCAAAGCTCCCTAGCTTAGGATCTGAGATAGTTATTTCCTTCAGGATACAAGCATAAATCCTCACCTCTTAGGCATTTCCACAATCTTATGTTATAGGATTATAAGTCCTAGTATTCTAATAAAATGTAAACTCAAATAATTAACTCTCTTCAATTTCAAAAATATAAAGCCCAACCATAGGATAGATTGGATTGCTCACTAGGCTTCCTAGTATCATGAGCATTTCCTACTTTCTCCCTTTGGATTCCAAAAATAAGTCTTTTCCTTTTGATCTATCCCATTTGATTTTCCAAAATAGCCAATCCTTTGATAGTCTTGCCTTGAAATATTTAGAGACTATCTTTCTTACTTTAATTGAGAGTATTCTAAAGGGATTCACTTCCTTTAAGGTGTAATTAACTATGAGGGCTTACCTCCATAGGGAACTTAACGAACCAGGCTTAAAATAAACTCTACTTTACTTTTCCATGTAAAGTAGGGGAAAAATCTCTAGTACATTCGAAAACCCATCATGCCTTAAGAGTCCTTATTAGGTGATTAGGTTCATTATAGGGTAGTGATTTCTATCTCTCGAGATAGTACATCATTCCTTAATGTCATAATTGATCACTTCAATAAGTACCCCCTAAGATCTGTGTGGTGTCCCACATCCCAAAAATTAACACCACAACATGTTAGACATTTTACAAAAATGTGCTCAATAGCTCTAGAAAGATATTCCACAACAATAATGAAAGGGTAGAGAGAGAGGGTCCTTGCCTTAACCCATGAGAAGAGAAGAAACCATGCACTTCACCATTAAGAAGCAAAGAAAACCAAGAATTATCAATCCCATTCTTAATTAAAGTAATAAATTGATTAGAGAATCCAAATGAAGCTAAGATTTTATATAGGAAAACCCAACCAATATTATCATAAGCTTTCGAAATGTCAAGCTTAAAAAGTAGGTTTCCACCATGAACTTTAGCATTTAAATCACGGATCATCTCTTAGGCTAAAAGAACATTATCTAAAATGGATCACCCATTAACAAATTTAGTTTGATTGGGGGAGATAATTTTAGGAAGCAAGATACTCAACCTTTTACCCAAAATTATAGAAATAAGTTTATTAAAAAAAAAGAGCAAAAGCTAATCAGCCAAAAATCACTCCAAACTTCAGGATTGTCTTGATGGCTATTCTACCCTCTTTTTCCAAAAAAGTTTCTTGAACAGCTTTAACCAAGTCCTCCTTAATGATAATCCAACATTTTTGGAAAAAGAGGGTAGAATAGCCATCAAGGCTAGCCATAGAGTCTGTATTCATGCTATTCAAAGTGTCAGTAATTTCAGATTCAGAAGGTAATAAAGAAAGCATCTTGTTATCATCATCAAAAAGATTAAGAATAACTTCAGGCCAAGAAAAATCATCATAAGCAACATTATTATTAAGAAGCTCTTTCTAAAAAGAAACAACAAAATTAGTAAGCTCCTTTTTATTCAAACACCAAACACCATCATTAGTTTTAATTTTATGAATGTGATTTAAAGCCTTTTTTAACCATGGCATGAAAATGTTTAGTATTACAATCACCATAAGAGATCCATTTCAAAGAAACTTTTTGCTGCCAATAGGTCTCCTCCATGGCTTGATATCATGTTAACCTATTTTTAGCTTGGGCCAACTAATGAATTTTAGAAGGGTCATTAACAACATCTTCCAAAACTATAACCACATTCTCCATTTCTTTGATATCGACAAAAAGTTTCTTGAAACAATGTTTATTCCACCAATTAAAGCATTATTTAAGTCTTTTTAATTTGAACCACAATCTCCTCATCCCAAAAATAGAATCATCAGGATGGAGAGGTTCACCCCAGTTACGATCAACAACATCCAAAAATTTATCTTCCATGAGCCACATATTTTGAAAGCGAAAAGGGATAGGGGAGGAGGATTTAGTAGCATTAAAATTCATAGTGATAAGTAAGGGAGAATGGTCTGAAAGGGTTCTACTTAAGTGCTCCACAAAAGTCCTAGGGAGAAGGTTAATCCACAAATGATTAAAATTAACTCGATCTAACCTTTACCATAGTCTATAATTATTCCAAGTAAATTGAGACCCAGTAAAGACAATATCAGTAAGATGACAATCAAGGATCATGTTATTAAAATCTTCCATAGAAAATAAGTTCAGAACATTACCACCAACCCATTCAGAGGAAGAAGAGATAGTGTAAAAGTCCCCACCCACAAACCAAGGGGCATCAACAGAAGAAGAGAAACAAATAAAATCTTCCCAAAGAAGCCATCTAATGTTTCAATTACAAGAAGCATAAAAAAATGAACCAAGACAACACCAATTATTGTAAGTAATCTTAACATTCACAACCAGGGATAAATCATCCAAAGCATGAAGAACATAGGGACTATTAAAAAAAAGTCCAAACTTTATTACTCGAGCTAGCAAAAATATACCAAAACTAATCATTCTAGCAATAGAAGAAATGTTAGAAGGAAGAATAAAGGGTTCCAAGATAGCCAAAAAAAATATTATGAAAACAAACTAAATTTCTAATTCAATTTCTAACAGAGAGGGTACCAAACCCTCTTACATTCCAAATTAAGAAATAAACCATTTATTTTTAGGAAGAAGAGCTAGATCTAGTAACTCTGGCAAAGTTAGAAAATTTAGTTTTAGGAGTTTTAGTTTTCTTTCTAAAAACTGTTTGAAATTTATTAGTCATATCCACAACATCACCATCCCATAGAGATTGTTCAGGGATATGCTTGGAATAAGGTTCCACATTTAAAACATCATTGCTGGCCACTTCACCTTATTTCAAAAACATTATTATGTTACAAAATTGGATTAGAAATTAGTTCAACATTAGATGAAGAAGCAGGAGAAGGATTAGAACTGTTTAAATCACAAGTGCCCAAATCAAGATTAGAAACTTTTTTATTAGTTTGATCACCATTCAAGCCCTCATGAAGGATCACATTTTCATCAATTAAAGGTGACAAAGAAGTAGGAATGGAATCATTTGAGATAGAATCATCATCCATAAGTTTCAAAAATATATTATTGTTCATATTATTACCAATATCAGTGTGATTCAAATGGATAGGCCCATTACAAGGTAATGCATCCTTATTAACATGAGTGACATCCAATGGCTGATCAGGATTAAGAGCTATAGCATTATCGAAAGGAGCAGTGGGAGGATCAAGGCAATAACCCTCAGCTTCAAGTAAAGAGTTATCCATTGGAATAACTTTCTATGGTTTAACCAAGGGCACCTTAAGATTGGGATCTGAGTTATTATGCACGGGTTTGGGTTTCTTAAATTGAGGATGAACCACAAAGCAATCCAAAACTCCATGACCATGAATTTTTCAATGGAAAAAATAGTAAAATTCTCAAAATCCACTTTTCACAAATATCCTTATTTATTAGATCCTAGCCAAATTTCCTTTGGAAACTTTTTTGTTATATCCAACTCGACTAGAATCCGAGCAACAGATGGCCTGGTATTAGAAGCAGTCACCGGATCAACTTGAAGAGGATGATTGAACAGTGCACCCATGACAAAAAGAAACTCATGATTAATGAAATGGACACGCAAATTATGAAGAGAGATCCAAACTGGAATAATAGGAGATTCCTGCTTAATATAAATATGAGGCATCCATTTCAACAATAACATCTGAAAATTGAAAATAAAATATGAGCATCGAGAAAAAAACATGAGAATAATCTAAGTCATTGGAAAGCTGAATGAAGACATGATGAGAATCAATCAATCTGATAAAAAAATACCATAGAGTTTCAAGCTATGGAAAAATGATCGAATATTCTCCAAAGTAGGATGAAACAAAGTAAATTTACCCCTCCAATGTGAATTCAAAGGGTTACACAAGCCTTTACATAACCAAATCAAAACACATTATTACAGGTACGCCTCAGAAGGAAGTAGAGATAAGCTCGAGAGACTCACCAGCACAATTGGCCTTACCAGCAAGAACATCCTTGAAGGATTTCAAAGCCAGTGATTGATTTAATCTAGAGAGCCCCAAGGAGTCAGAAACTTTAACGGGTGCAGCCAAAATCTCAGGATTTCCCCACGGGGAAGTAGTGAATGCAGCCATGATCAATTGTGGCACATGATAGGAGAAGCAGAAGGTGAGCTAGCCATTAAATGGAGTACTAGCCAAAATGTCCATAAGAAAATCCTGAGATGCCTCCATAGGGAAAATGAAATTCTCTATATTACCCAAAAAAAATGGAGGAGAGAAGATGCTCAAGAGTTTTAGGTTTAGAGTTTAGGGTTTTTTTTTAAATTAATTAAACTAGTAGGTTTAAGTTTATTTAGTTGATTTAGTTTAATTTTTATTTATTTTATTTTAGTTTTATTTTGGTTTATTTTTTCTTTTTATTTAGTTTAGTTTATTTATTTTAGTTTATGTTTTTATTTTATTTTTTTATTTTAATTTGGTTTAGGTTTTTTATTTATTTTATTTTTAGGTTTTATTTAGTTTAGATTTAGGTTTTTAGCTTTTAAGGGTTTAGGGTTTAAAGTTTAAGGTTTAGGGTTTGGGGTTTAGGTTTTGGGGTTATTTTTGGGTTCAGGGTTTAGGTTTTAGGGTTTAGGTTTTAGGTTTTAATGTTTAGGGTTCACCTCTTGATGAATTTGAGTCTTGAGGATCCCATAAGAGAAGTTGTTGGTATGCCCAATGAGAAGGTAGAACTTTCCAGAAGCTCATCATTCCAAGAAGTCACTGAAGTCAACCTAGGTAATGGAAAAGTTCTACCTCCTAGGATAGCCCCTCCATAGGTTTCTCTACCCATGGATATGCTTATGGATGACCAAGCCAGAGTTGATTACAATGTCCTAACACACCTTAGAAAGTTTCAAGCTAAGTTAAGCATATATGATGCATTGTCTTATCCAAAGAGATGAGGGAATCTCTAATCAAGGCCTTACTTGATCTAGAGATATGCTTAGCTCAGTTGACCACTATTAAAGAGGAGGCATGTCACATGAAGGACATCTTAGGTGTTACATTCAGCAATGAAGACTTACTCCTAGGGACAATCGAGCACAACCGACTCTTTATATTATATGTTTTCCATTGAAATTTAATTAGATTACAAAGGCTTATAATCCACCAATACAAGGTTGTGGGAATGTCTAAGAGGTGAGAATTTGTGCTCATAGCCTAAAGAAAATAGTTACCTCAGATCCTAAATCTAGGAGCTTTAGTACGAGCTAAAGCATGACCTAAATCTAAGCAACAGGTGGACATAAGGGTTTAACTCCACAAGAAAGAATAAATTGTCTGACTTCTGGACTTATAACTACCTGGAGTGGCAACCACCTAACTCCATCTATAATTTTAAAACCATGTAGTTCAGTTTTATGAATTATAAGATTGTTAGGGTAGTTATTTAATTAGAAAGAGACCAAAGTCCTAAACACACTCCCTAAGAGACTAGAGCATGAGTGGTATGAGAATATGACTTAATCTATTGATGCAAACTCTTTTTAAATTTTATTTCATTTTAGACACATCATTTTGATAGAGGCTTTAGGATTTCTTATGCCTGAATACATGATGAAATAGGTTATGTGTCAAATCAACTAAAAGGTGTTCTCCATCATAAGGGATGCCCTCGCAGGTCAAGCATTCGTTTATTGTGCAAGGATGGAGATCATTCATGCTTAAGGGAGAAAGACTGTGCATGCATGATGTGAAACATACAACCATACATCTAAGGGGTTTCTAAATCTTTTAATTATCTTATTTATTTCTTAGGCTTTATGATGAGGTTATGAGCTGTTTAAAATATTATTATGAGTGATTAGTTACGCAAAAAAGTTATTTTTATCCTAAGAGCCTAATCGTATCCAAGCAACACATCAAATCATCAATCATTTAAGAAACTACAAAAAATAGGCTATCCTAATGTACAATGTAAACATAACATAAAAAAATTATATAAACAATCATAAAAGAATAAAAGGCCGGTCGTAGTACATCTCGAAGAGAAAAGATGGAAGGCTATACCTTTATACAACTAGAATATGAAAGAATAATTATAATTATATTAAATGCTATGGGTGTCTTCTTTCTTCATATCTCCATTTGATTTGGTTCCTTTGATTTGGATGGTGCTTGCTTTTAAGGCATCACAGGGAACCCCAAGATAAAGCCTTCTGACCACTGCTCATACTAATCTCCCATAGCACTAATCCTAATTCCTATTGCAAAAAATACATTTATGTGGGAAAAGTAAATCTAACTACACCTGTAAAATAGAGGTTAGCTAAATATACATATAATCCCAAGCAATTGTATTTAAAATTTGGACTTAGCACCCTACACATGGGTAACTAAGCCCACCTGTCATAACTTGGATTATGCTTAGGGATTTATGCAACCTTTAAAAAGAGCATTCATATTTATTTTTAAGCATCCCTTAAGCATAATCCTCTGCAAAAAATATGATTAAGCTAATATTAACCTATCATCTAGCCTACATAAATGTATTCTCGGGATGTCCAGACTATATACTTGCTTTTCTTGGACACACATGGATGTATACATAAATGAGGGAAAGAAAATCATGCAAAAATTATATATTTTGTTTGATTGAATCATTTATATATATGAATTAAAGCTCTATCCAAATTCTAATGATGAAATACATAAGAATGAAATCAAATGGGTATGTGTCATTATTAAACCAAGGAAGTGAGGTAACTAAATGACCTCATTGGGGCTAGCTAAAGCCTCATGTTCCCGGGATGTCGAGACTATATACCCATTACCATTCAATCTTATCTATAAGTACATGCATTTCTTATGTATTTATAACTAGCATCATAACACATGTTATTATTCATTTGTAAGCTTCTTACATTTGAATTTAATAGTGATAATTGTCATGCTATATTAAATTAAATCAACACATGCAAGCTAAGATAATCAAAATTCATTTTATTTTACTTGATTTTGATAAGATGGATGCATGAATTCAAATGACATACCAAATTTAACATGATTGGAAAGAGTACAATCAAATATATGCATGTGATTCATTCAACCAAACTAGTTCTTAAGGACAATCAAATCAAATAAGATTATTTAAAGAAACCAAAACTTCTTTATTAATTAAGTTTTGGATTTGATTTTATTTAAAGAGGAGAAAAGAAATCATCACTTGATGTTTTAAACCCATTCCCACATTAGTGATTCGAATTAATTTAATGAAATGTAATTAAGTTGATTTTATGGGTTAATTCAGTTGAACCCTTAAATAGATGAGTTAATTACCCTTACCTATGTCACCTTAAAGTAATTAACTAAATAATTATGAGCCAACATGATATGCATGAAAATAAACTTGTAATGATCTTAGGAAATAAAGGGGCCAAATGTAATTGACTCATGATTAATAGTTAATTAGAATAAGGGACTTAATTAATTACTCTTATGGTTTTCCACACATGTGGACTAACCAAAATTTATTAAATACCTAAAGATCTACCCCATGATTTATTAATTAAGGTATGATGTGATTATGATTTCAATTTGATTAAGTGATTTAATTAATTAATTAAATCTTAATTAATTTCATTTTAGAAAGCATGAAATGAACTTAGGGAAAGGGGTCCCAACCTTATTTTTTAGTTCACTTACTGTTGAACAATATTTAATAAACTTAATTAACTAATTTATTATTGTTCATGGAATTAATTAATCATTAATTAACTTAGTAGTTAAGATTTAATTAGTCAATTTTCCTAATTAAGTGAGAAATAAATCCCAAGAAAATCATGGGAGGAGGTCATCCCATTAAATTAACCACAAAATTTGGGATTAATTGCTCAAGTGATTAAGGAGTAATTAAGCTAATAAATTTGGTAATTAAATCTTAATTACCTCAAAATTAGTTAAGATCATTTTAATTAATTTTCCTTTGAAATACCTTTAAAATGAGTATTTATTTGCATTTTTTATTTCTATGATTTTTTTATAAGTTTATTAAAAAAAATATTAATTAAAACTAATCCTAATCTATGATGACATGCTTTCCACATCTTGTGAGATTATTTACTACGACTGGCTCAATACATGGATGGCGGCTTTCGTCCCATCCAATCTAAGATCAGGTGGCAATAATTAATCCCATAGCTTAATATGATTAAATTAGATTATTCTAGTGGATCTAATCATGACCATCCATTTTGATCATGTGAAATGGATGGATGATCTAACATCATGCAGTGAGGAGAATGGAGTTCATCCACCATTGTTCACTTGATCCAAGCTTATTCGAAGATCCAGGATCCCACCTTCGACATTGATCGGAGGGATCCAATGGTCATGATGACGATGCAAGTTTTCTTCAAAATTTCCATCCCATTTTGCTAAGGATCATTTGGAAGCATACCTCATGAGCTCAAGACCGTCGAACAATTGAGGAAGCTTCATCTAGTGGAGATGAAGCTTGAGAAATTTGGATCAATTCCTTGATGTTTCACTGAAGGCCATGAGCTGATTTGGAGCTCACCTTGATCAAGTCCCACGGTGCTGAAGCTTGGGAGATGATTCATTCTTGCTCGATGAGGCCTAGGGAAGGTGTGTGCAAAGTTAATTTGAGTTTGATGGAGAAATGGGGAAGTTTGGTCAGAAATGGGAGTGTCTTATTTCAGGATGGATGGGAATGGTATTTTTTGAATGAGGAACAAGCTTGGGAGCTTAGGGAATGGCTCTAGCAGCTCATCTTGGGTAGGTAGGGCTCTGTGGAATGATTTTTGTCTATGTTTGAATGGAAATGAGGAGGTGTATACCCCCTTCATCTTGATCAAATGGTGGGATCAAGTTTGGCTTCTAGTGGCTGACCATCTCGAGGTGGGTGGCAGGGAGGAGGTGAGTTGGCTCGGCTTGGTTGGTTGAAGGTGTGGAGGTGGCTTGAAATCATGGGTGTCCTATGGGTTCCAATGGGGAGGTGAGGTGACTTCACCTCCCATGGGTCATAGTAGCAAACACCTTGGTCGTTGGGTAGTGTTCTAGGTGCTGGTGGACCATTGGGAGAGTACCAAGTGGCCAAAATGATGACCACTTACATGGGTGATTTGTCTCATGTGATGCCCTTGACCTATTATAATGATCATTTGGCATTGGATTTGATTTGGGAGAAAATTTGTGCCAAAAGTGGGTTAGCCCAAATTTCAAGTCAATTGGAGTTGATTTGGTTAGGTTTGGCTCAATTTGACTCATTTAGGTCAAATTGGGTTAGGTTGGGTCAAAGTAATTGGTCAAATTGGGTCAAACCAAAGGTTTGGTCAAGTTCATATGATCATTTGGGATGTTTTGGTTCAATTACTTTGGTTTAGTTTGGCTTAGATTTGATTTTAGCTCATTTGGAATCATTTGGGTCAAATGGGTTAAGTTGACCAATTTGACCAAATTGGCCAAATTATCCTTGGTTAGGAGTTGGTTTGGTTTAGATTCTTATTCCCAGCAGATCTTCTTTCCATAAATCATATAATAAAATCAAATTCAAACCTTATCATATTTTTCCTCTCGACATAGACCCTCACATGTCATGTGCATGTCGATCCCCTAAGATCTCCCTCCATTTTCTTGACATGGAATTCTCATCATATATTATTTCTTCTCTCTTGCACAACTTTAAAACTTCAACCAAAATCCTAACAATGTATTCCTTCAAATTACATCATCTTAACATTGTAATCAACATTTTATGATTTGTGATGGTGCAAGCTCAAACTAATTATACAATATCTAAACTTATTATAGTGTGAATTATAACACTATATTATATTATAATATATGATGTTATACTATAATTTGCTATAATATAATATATTATCTAACATTACACCTCATTAGAATCACTTAAAAAGGAACAAATAACAAAGTTTTCTCAATATATGAATAATGTTCATTTTGGATGTAAAATTGTTATTTTTTATTAGAAATGGCACAAAATAGCATAATTTTGGTGTTGATTCTTAGTGTGTGCCGTGAATTTGACCAAATTCTTCCATCTCAACCTTCAAACTAACATTTTGTGAGTTTTGACCCAATGTATTATAACAAAAGTAAAACATACTAAAATGTACAATAACATTTAGTAACACACCACCACATCCATATATATGGAAGTTATATTGTTATGTACATTATATTTTAATATGCTTTCATATAATATATTATCTTACATTACACCTTAAAATGAATCACTTTAAGCAAAAAAATTTGGGTCAAATGGGTTAGTTAATTTGACAATTGCCAAATTATCTTGGGTTGGGTGTTGGTTTGGGTTTAGTTGACCAAGTGAAGATGATTGTAGGCTTTGGTTTCAATTTGGATTTGGTTTTGATTTAGGCCAACTTGAACCTTTAGGTCAATTTGGGCTTAGTAGGCAAATTGGGTTCAATTAGGTCCAATCATGGCTTTTGCCAAGTTCAACAATCAATTTAGAATGAACTTGAGACATTGGTTGCAATCAATTTTATTTATATTTTGATTTGACCCAATTTGGTCTTTTATGTCAATTTGAGTCAACCTAGGTCAAGAGGGCCAATTGGGTTTGACTCAATTGAGGGTCAAGTCATATTCAAATATTGATTTTGATTTGGTATGAATCATTGGTTTCAAGGGATTTGGCTTAGGTTGCAATTTGGCCAGTTTGGGTTCATATGGGTTAAGGGATGGACTTGGTTTGACCCAATTTGTGACAATTGCTCAACCTAGGGTGATCAACAATCATGTTGGGAGGTTTTGATGGGCTTTGTTCAATCCATTTTAGGTAGGATTAAAACTAGGCTCAAATAGATCAAATTGGCCACTTTGGGTCAAGTGGATTAATGGCTTGATTTTGGGTTGAGTTTGATTTTGAGTTTATATATGTATTTGGGATTGATATATAAATTCAATTGCAATTGGTTCAAATGGATTTTGGTTCATTTGAACATTTCAAATCAAAAGGGTTAAGTTGGGTTTGAGTTGGGTTGATTTTGGTTGGCTTGATGATTGTATTTTATATTTATGAATATGATTGAAGGTATGATTGATTCATGAGAAAAAATGATTTTGGGTTTTGGAATGAAGAATTTGGCTAAGTCCATAGAGTTGGGTCATAGGTTTGAATTTTGATTTGGTTTGATTTAGTTTTGATGATTTAAATGTATATTTCATTTAAATTTGTGAAGATGATTGAAAATATGATTGATTTGTGAGAAAGTCAATTGAGCTTGATTTGTATTATTTGGCTAAATCTATGGGATAGGTCATATGGCTTAGGAAGGGTTTTGATTTAATTTGATTTAGTTTGATTTAGTTTTGATCATTTGAATGTAGATTTGATTTATATTTAGGATGATTGAATATATATGTATTTATTATAGAAAATCAATTGATTTTGGATTGATTTGGATTAAGATTTGGCTAAGTCCATGGGATAGGTCATATGGCTTAGGAAGGGTTTCAAGTTTGGATTTGATCATGGGCTTCAATCATTTGGTTTTGGAATTTGGGTTTAGATTTGGATTTGAATTTGATGTTTAAATTGAGCTTGAGGTTTGGTTTGAGAAGGTGAAATGGATTACATTTTGGTTGTAGGGTAGGTGGATTATCCTAATCCCTAGGGCATAACCTAATCCTATGGTTAACCCTTCTATGTCTTTAGGCTTAGGTTAAGTGTTTACCTAATTGAAGTGTCTTATGACTAGGGAAGTCTTAGTCTAGAAGACTCTTAAGTCTAAGATGGAAGATTGAATCGATTCTCAAAAAATGAGGTCAATAGGCCAGGCTCCATAGTGTTGCTCTTAGAGATAGATGATTGGAAGATTGAAGAAAAGTTTCACATTAAAGACTTGGATACATCTTTCAATGCTTTGGGAGACCATGGATACATAAGAACAACATAGTTCCATCCTCTACATCTTATGAAGTTTGTGAGAGGTGGGATCATCTATTGTGTCAAAGGAGATCTCAAGCCATTTACAATTCATGAGGTCGACATATATGAGGATGTGACTTCCCTCAAAATCAACAAGTCTATTCTTGCGAACTTGGCCAAAGTTTAAAATTAAAAAATAAAAATAAAAGAAAAGAAAAATAAAAAGAAAGAGAAAATGAAAAAGAAAATAAAAGGGAGCAAAAATAGACTTGAAGGAGGAAGTGGAGCATGACATTAGATTCCACCCACAGTTTGTTACTCCATTCAATCATATGGGTGGGGACGACCTCCACACGAGGAAAAGGCAGTTAGGAGGGTCAGGGGTGGAAAACCTCCTTGGCAACCTAATATAAGATATGTCTAGGAGTACACACTATCTGACTTAGAATCTAGTTCATAGGATGAGTCTTAGTTAACACCAAGCTCTTCTGTGGTAGTATTTTCAGGTGACACTTGAGCCAGATAGCGATGAAGATCAGGCTCCAAATCAAAGCATAAGTTTATCCAAATCCATATGTGAAATAGTTAGGCATCAGTTGAGAAACTTAGCTTTAACCCCATTTTTAGCTGAGGGTTTGGTAGTTAAGGAAGCTCCTAAGTCATCCACAGGTGTGAAGACTCAGAGGTTCTTTCTAGGAGCATCATCCTCAAGTCAAGAAGTTGATGCAAAACTTGAGGATGATTCATATAAAGATTTAATAGAATTACCTTTTGATTGGTACATGCCTTGTGTTGATAATTTAGCAAAGAAAGGGTTAATCCGACATACTTGGTCAAAGCATAGGTTAGACTACTTCAAAGGAATATGGAAGAACAATTACAAAAGCTCTCAATCAAGGCAGGGACTGGGTCCGATTGATGATTACACTTAGTCATCACCATCATTTTGGAATCTTATAGGTTTTCAAATCACATTAACTCATATGAGGAGCTGTGCTTAGAAACTTTAGATGACCCAGATGATTTTGGAGTTAAAGATGCACCACCAGAGTTTGAACAAGAGATCAAGTCAATCATTGACGAGCTCATGAAAATTAACTTAGGAACTAAAGAAGATCCACTCTTGACATATATCAGTTCTTTGTTGAATGAAATTGAAACCAATGACTTATTTTAAGATATTGATTGAGTTTAAGGACTACTTTGCATTTAGTTATGAAGAGATACCATTGGCTCCTAACATAGTGGTCCATAAACTAGCAATAGCCTACCCCAACCTATCAAGCTCCTACATGCGATTAGACATAGAACAATAAGTTATTTCTAAAGTCAAGAAATTGATCGATGTTGGGAAGAAAAATACCCTACCTAGTTGACATCATCCAATTAAGAAAAGAATGGCCAAATTTACATATGCTTCGATTTTAGGGATTTAAATAAGGCATGTCCAAAAGATAAATTTCCACTACCAATCCCGGGGCTGATGGTGGAGATTGCCTCATCTCATGCAGTATTCTCTTTCATGGATGGCTCATCTGGATATAACCAAATAAAGATGACCCCTTAAGATGAAAAACATAATTTTGGATCCCGATCAAATCTATTGCTATAAGGTCATGCCTTTTAGCCTTAAAATGCCGATGCTACATTACGGTGAGCTATGAATCAATTCTTCAATGAACTCATTCATCATCAAGTCGAGTGCTATGTCATTGATCTCATGGCCAAAAGTAGAGAACAGGAAAATCATCTCTTTGACTTGAGAGTAATTTTCAAATAGTTAAGTCAATATAACTTCAAATTGAACCCCCTGAAATGTGCATGCAGAGTAGCTTTAGGAAAATTTCTTTGGGTTTGTTGTCCGACACCGATCAAAATCGATCCAGAAGATCAAGGATATTAAAATGCCACCCCTAAAAGTTTAACTCAACTCGATCATTCTAAAGGTGGTTGGCATATCTAAGATGCTTTATATCTAATCTATCGAAGATGTCTACTCTCGGCACCAAAAGGATGCCAAGTTCAAGTGGAATGATAAGTGTGAGCATGCCTTCAAGACATCAAGCATTACATGATGACACCACCAATTCTAGCGACCCTATCTGGGCAAGCTACTCATACTTTACACTATTACATTATATGACTCCTTTGGTGCTTTGTTAGACCAAGCCAATGACGAAGGGAAGGAAAATGCACCCTACCATCTCAACTGTCATCTAATCCTTATTGAGGCTAATTATCCACCCATTAAGAAGCATGCCTAGCTTTAATCTTTACATCCCAAAAGCTACATCATTACATGCTTTCACATAAGGTGAACTTAATCTCTAGGATCAGTCCACTAAAGTATCTAATGACACAATGTCGGATGGTTGGCATGATGGTTCATGATCCTCACGGTTTGACATTACTTTCATACCCTTCCGATGAAAGGATAAGCACTAGCGATTTCTTAGAAGCACACCCATTTCGGGTTGACTCTTCACTTAGTGATGATCTCCCTGATGAAAAAATCATGAACTTAAGGGATACTAGCATTCACCACTAGGAGATGTACTTTGATGGTTTGTCTTTCTCTTAAGGAGGAGAAGAACCACAATCTACTATTCTAGGAAAGGCAGAGGTAGGAATAGATCTCTTAACTCTAGACCATGATGTTATGAGATTCTCATATCATCTTTCCAATCCTTGCACCAATAATGAAGCTGAATATGAGGCTCTGATTGTCATCTAGAGTTAGCCGTTACTCTAAGCATCCAGAACATCAACATCTTTGGGGGTTCTTAGCTAGTTATCAACCAAATCACTGGTCTTATAAGTTAAAAATAAGCTCTATCACTACCACAAGTACACCATAGAGTTGTTAGCCTAAATCTAGAGGTTACCATTTTTAAGATTCGAGGAGAGAATGTTGTAGTGTATTCTTTAGCCAAGCTTACCAAGGAGTTGGCATGTGGAGGATGAGTCCATATCAATAAAGGTCCAAAATAGATAATTCTTATCCCTTGTTGATATTAAACATCAAAAGTACTCTCTTGAAGGGGAGGTCACCATTGAAGAAGGATGAGTTAGATTGGAGGCAACCATTCATGGATTGCTTAAATAAAGGAAACTACCTCAAGAGAAGTCCCAAGCCTATCGATGAGAGAGCACTTTCCTATGCTCTTGTTGATGGTGTCTTATCGATGATCTTTCAATCATATATGGTTTTGTTGTTTAGACAAGCACGAAGCCCTTAAGATTGTGATCAAGGTACACTCAAGATTTTGTAGAGCCAACAAATCCGGTCCAAAGATAAAAGCCTAGATCAAGAGACTAGGATACTACTGGCCATCAATGATCAAAGATTGCATAGATACTACTAGGCGATGCCACCAATATCAAAAATATGATATGGTCCAACATCAACCACCCAGTGGCACTCACATAGTAGCTGCTCAAGGTTGGGTTGACATGCTACCCTACTAGTGTGTCACCTCAATGGTCTTCTTGCTTTGGAGGATGTAAGTCTATGCTTTCCTTCCTTACTTTTCCCGCTTGATGATTGTTGGTTTGGTAGGCCTTATTGTGTGTGGTATAAGCTACTTCATGTTGGCTTTATTTAAGAGGATATGAATGCTTTCTTCTTGGATTAGCCTTTGTGAACTAACTAGGATGAGTATATTTGAGGTTTAGGATAAGTCCCCTAGCAACTCCTTTCCTCCTGATTACTTCAAGTCAGGTCTAGTCCCTCGGGGCTCAGCAGTCTCTAGGTTAGATAGCATATGTTCTACTTACTATGATTAGTTCTACTTGGAAAGTTATAAGCCTACATGCTTTCTTTTAGATTTATTGTACACCCAGGACACCTTAGGTTGGTTGGTTCTCACTATCCTGGATACACCACTTGTCAGCGTAAGTCTGTATGCTTTCTCCTTGGGTTGGCCATTGTACACTATAGGCTTGCTTTTCCATGGCTCAGATAATGCCCCGGCACCTCCCTTGTGGGCACTATATTTGGATCACATCCTTTGTGACCCATTTAGACACTACCCAGTTACTATTGGATTGGCAGTTCTTTCTTAGTAACCACCACCCCTATGGATGTGCATTCTCCCTTGGTCCAGCAAATCTAAGATAGGTCAAGGCAGCCCCTTTCGGTGTGGTCCTTGCACACAGGGTCCACATAAACATATAAAATATATATATATCCACTTATGGATTAGGAGGACACCCCTAGAGGTACCTTTTCCCAAGCAAATATCCTATCTTTAGGGCAGTGTCAGCAAAATTGCCTATAGGAATTGCTTGGCTACACTTGAGTTGATATAAGTTCCCAGTGGCATTCACTTAGTAGATGCCTATGTTGCTTATTTGTGATACTAATAGTCACCCTACGGTTGTTCTCTCTTTAGAAGATGTAAGTGCTATACCATTTTCAACCATTTGTACCGAAGGCAACCCCTTAAGTTGGCTAGCTCTACCCCACTGCTAGTAGAATATCCCTTTCAATTTGTAAATCTAAGATAAGACAAGTCTTATATAGCCCCTTCTTAGTGGGTCCATCGCACACTGACATGGTCCATAAATTAAATCTATCAAATTTGACTGAGCTCACATTCCTAGTGGATATGCCCTCAGTTCAAAATCAAACTAAACCAAACAAACCATATCAAATGACATGAAATTAAGATAAAATTAATCTTGACTGCTTTTGAGTTGACATAAGTCCCCAGCATTCATTTCATAGTCCCTAGGTGGGGTTCGATTTGTTGTGCATTCAATAGGTCACCCCAGTGGTTGTTTCTTGCTTTGGAAGATGTAAGTCTACTATGCCTTCTTCCTAGCACAGCCGTTGCACAATGAAAGGAAACCCCTTAGGTTGGCTAGCTCTACCCCACAACTGGTAGACTATCCCTTTGGATTTGTAAACTTAACATAGGTCAAGGTTGATATAGCCCCTTCTTAGTGGGTCCATCACCGGGTTATACATTAACTCAGATTAAATTAAAATTTGATTTTCCCGGTGATTTAAATTACACTCTTCTCCCTAGTGGAGCCCCAAATCATATATAAACATGTTAAGCAAATAAATCGAATTTAAAACCAACCTTCTTGGTGGAACCAAATTAAACCAACTCCCCCAGTAGAGTCTAAATCAAAGAAATTTAACCAAACTCTTAGGATACATCCCCAAACAAATCTATGAAATCAAACTCAAATCTTAATCTTGAGTGGATAGCCTGAACTTGCTTCCTTAGTGGAAGGTTCATATACCCGATCCCGTGGACTAGCCCATATCTCTAGTAGATATGCCTCCACATCAATTAAAATAAAAAAATTAAAGTTGATTGATCTTAATCCAGTGGATTATAGATTCTTAACCCTAGATCTTCTTTCCATAAATCATATAATCAAATCAAATTCAAACCTTATCCCATTTTTTTCTTCTATGCCCTGACATAGACCCACATGTCATGTCCAATGCATGTCCGATCCCTAGATCTCCCTCCATGTCCTTGACATGGAATTCTCATCAAATCATATTTCATCTCTTATGCACACCTTTAATACTTCAACCAAAAAGCCTAACAATGTATTCCTTTAAATTACATCATCTTAACATTGTAATCAACATTTTATGATTTGTGATGGTGCAAGCTCAAACTAACTATACAATATCATGCTAAACATATTATAGTGTGAATTATAACACTATATTATATTATAATATATGATGTTATACTATAATTTTTCTATAATATAATATATTATTTAACATTACACTTCATTAGAATCACTTAAAAAGGAACAAATAATAAAATTTTCTCAATATATGAATAAAGTTCATTTTGGATGTAAAATTGTTATTTTTCTATTAGAAATGGTACAAAATATAATAATTTTGTTGTTGCTTCTTGGTGTGTGGTGAATTTGGCCAAATTCTTTCATCTCAACCTTCAAATTAACATTTTTGTGAGTTTTGACCCAATGTATTATAACAAAAATAAAACATACTAAAATGTACAATAACATTTAGTAACACACCACCACATATATATATGTGAAGTTATATTGTTATGTACATTATATTTTAATATGCTTTCATATTATATATTAGCTTACATTACACCTTAAAATGAATCACTTTATGCAAAAATTTCATAAAATTTTGTTGAAAAATGAACATTTATTTTGGATGGAAAATTCCATTCTTTTGATTAAATGAGACACCATAGCACAGCCTAATGATGTTCCCTGAAGCTTACCTTAAGTTTGGCCAAATCCCATCATCTCGACTTATAAATCAATATTTTTATGAATTATACTAGTACAAACTCTACTACATCATATAATAAACTAAAATAAACAACAAGTAGTAATATACAATAATGCTATAATGCATGATGATACACTTTGTTATGGCATCCTATATTATAATACACTATAACATATTATATTATATTATATTGCATATCACATCACAAGGATTGCTTAAGATAAAAAATAATAAAATTAGTCTAAATAATAAAAAACTATATATTTTAGTCATATCACTTACACATTTTAAATTGAAATAATATATTATGATGTCATGCTCTATATTATGAATTTGGCCAAATTCTACCATTTTAAAGTCTAAATAAACATTTTTTATAAATAATGCTAGTGTAGGCTCAAGCATGATTGTAAAATACTAAAAGAATTTAAAATGTGAGATAATATATTATGATATATGATGTTATACTATGCAACAACATATAATATTTATTTTGAACATAAAATCTTACTTTTTAGACTACAAGTGGTAGCACTCCTTTAGTACTACAACCTAATTCCCACTTCAAATTTAACAAATTTCATCATCAGATTTATTAAATCAATATTTTTATGATTTATATTAATATAGACTATAGGGCATAATACCATAATATACTAAAACATTTCAAAATATCTTATAACATCCAAAAACACATCACTACATGATCAAATATATGATGCTACATTATACTATAATATATGGTATTATAATATGATTTAGGGATAGGATTTAGGGTATTTAAATCTATAATTATCAAGGGAAAGTCTCTTGAAGACATTTTCTTTAGCTACCATAACTATGTTAGGATTAGGTTATTCTTGATCTACTCTAATATCTTTCTTTAGGTTTAGGGTTTAGGGTTTAGGGTTTTTAGGGTTTAGGGTTATGAGTTTAGGGTTTAGGATTTAGGTTTTAGGGTTTAGGTTTTGGGTTTAGGTTTAGGGTTTAGGGTTTGGGATTTAGGGTTTAAGTTTAGCATTGTAGGTTTTAGGATTTATGATTTATGGTTTTGGGTTTAGGGTTTAGGGTTTAGAGTTTTGGGTTTTAGGGCTTAGGTTTAGGGTTTAGGGTTTAGGGTTTAGGTTTAGGTTTAGGTTTAAGTTTTAGTATAGGGTTTAGGTTTAATTTCAATGTTTCTTCTTTTTTATTTCATCAACCAAGTAGCACCCTAAGTTTTCTAAGACACAAGTTATGACATAGATAATAAAAAAGCACCCATTGAGCAAATCAAAAACCCTAGATAAGTAGAATCATCTCTACTCTAAAGACATGGTTCCATCAGTAATAGATTTGATCAGCTATTCTTCAATTTCTCTAGTTCGAATCAGAACCACCCATGGTAGCGGGATCCATCAAATCCTTGATCTCTCTCGCCACCACCAGTTGTAACCTCGTCTCTCCTCACGCCTCATAACCACCACTACTCACCACTTCCATATCCACGAACCTCATCCCCACCACCACCTGATGCCACCTCCACCTTGCCTCCACCAGATCTAGATTGAGCTAGTTGGCGGTGATGTTCTCAAGGTTCTACCCATTCTTAGGGTTTTGGTTAGTTTAGGGTTTAGGGTTTAGGGTTAGTTAGGTTTAGTGTGTTTGGGTTTAGGTTTAGGGTTTAGGTTTTAGTTTTAGTTTTAGTTTAGCTTTTAGGGGTTTAGGTTTTAGGGTTTAGGCTTTAGGGTTTTAGGTTTTTAGGTTTAGGGTTTAGGGTTTAGGGTTTAGGGTTTAGGGTTTAGGGTTTATGGTTTAGAGTTTAGGGTTTTAGGGTTTAGGGTTTAGGGTTTAGGGTTATAGGTATAGGGTTTAAGGTTTAGGTTTAGTTTTAGGGCATAGGGTTTAGTGTTTAGGGTTTAGGATTTAGGGTTTAAGTTTTTTAAAAAATTAAGTAAATCGATTGGTTTAGGTTTATTTAGTTTATTTTTAATTTATTTGATTTTTTTTATTTTTATGTAGGTTTATTTTTATTCTTATTTATTTTAGTTTATTTATTTTAGGTTTATTTTCTAGGTTTTTTATCTTAGTTTATTCTTTAGGTTTTGGTTTATTTTTTAGTTGAGTTTTATTTTTATTTTATTTTTTAGGTTTAGGTTATATTTTTTTTATTTTTAGGTTCAAGATTAGGTTTTTATTTTATTTTTATAGATTTAAGTTTTAGATTTTAATTTAAGGTTTATTTTTAGGTTTTATTTTTTAGTTTAGGTTTAAGTTTATTTTTAGTTTATTTTATTTTATTTAGTTTAGGTTTTGGTTTAGGTTTAGTTTATTTTATTTTTTGGTTTAGGTTTTATTTATTTTAGTTTAGTTTATTTTAGTTTAGGTTTAGGTTTATTTTATTTTGTTTATTTTATTTTTATTTTAGGTTTAGGTTTTTTTTTAGTTTAGGGTTTAGGTTTTAATTTTTATTTATTTTTTGGTTTCATCCTTAGGTTTATTTTTTAGGTTTAGGTTTTTATTTAATTTTTATTTTATTTTATTTGAGGTTTATTTTATTTTTAGTTTTTATTTTACTTAGGTATTTTTATTCTGGGACTCTTTATTTTTTTAATTTAGTTTAGGTTTTATATTTATTTATTTTTAATTTTTATTTTATTATTTTATTTTAGGTTTAGGTTTAAGTTTAATTTAGTTTATTTTTTATTGTCTTTAATTTTATTTTTATTTATTTTCTTTTAGGTTTTATTTAGTTTAGGTTTAGTGTTTTAGATTTTAGGGTTTAGGGTTTACGTTTTGGGCTTTAGGGTTTAGGGTTTAGGGTTTTTTTAGTTTTAGGATTAGGGTTTAGGGTTTAGTTTAGGGTTTAGGTTTAGGGGTTTAGGGTTTTAGGTTTAATTTTAGGGTTTAGTTTAGTGTTTTTAGGTTTAAGTTTTTAGGGTAGTTTAATTAGGTTGTTTAATTTAGGTTTTAGGTTTTGGTTTAGGATTTAGTTTTAGGTTTAGGTTTAGGAGTTAGGTTTAGGTTTAGTTAGGTTTAATTTTAGGTTTAGGGTTTATTTTTTTAGGGTTTAGGTTTTGGTTTAGATTCTTATTAGGTTTAGTTTAGTTTATTTTTAAAATTAACTAAAATTGGTTTAAGTTTATTTAGTTTATTTAGATTATTTTTTTATTTATTTTAGTTTATTTTATTTTTTATTTTTATTTAAGTTTAATTTTTAATTTTATTAGTTTAGTTTATATAATTTAGTTTATCTATTTTTGTTTAGGTTTTTTATTTTAGTTTATTTTTTATTTATATTTAGTTTAGTTTTATTTTATTTTATTCTTTAGGTTTAGGTTTTATTTTATTTTAGGTTTAGGTTTAGGTTTTACATTTTTTTTAGGTTTAGGTTTTTGGTTTAGTTAGAGTTTAGGGTTTTAACTTTAGGGTTTAGTTTAGTTTAGGTTAGTTGGTTTAGGGTTTTAGTTTTAGGCTTTAGGGTTTAGGGTTTAGGGTTTTAACATTTAGTTTAGGGTTTAGGTTAGGGTTAGGGTTTAGTTTTAGGTTTAGGTTTAGGTTTAGGTTTAGGGTTTAGGAATTTAGGTTTAGTTTTTTTAGGGTTTAGGTTTAGTTTTAGGGTTTTTTAGGGTTAAGGTTTAGGGTTTAGGTTTGTAGTTTTTAGGGTTTAGTTTGGGTTAATTTAAGTTTAGGTTTTAGGGTTTAGGTTTAGGTTAGTTAGTTTAGGGTTTAGGGTTTAGTTTTTGGTTTAGTTTAGGTTTAGTTTATTTAGGTTTAGGAGGTTTAGGGTTTAGGTTTAGTGAGGTGTCTTATAGGTCATTTTTTAACTAACCTAGGTTTAGGTCTTTTTTATTTTATTTATTTATTTTAGTTTATTTTATTTTTTATTTATTTTTATTTATTAATTTTAGGTTTATTTATTTTAGTTGAGGTTTTTTATTTTAGTCTATTTTTTAGGTTTAGATATAGGTTTATCTTTATTTTTTTAGTTTAGTTTTATTTTCATTTTATTTTTTAGGTTTTATTTTTATTTTTTGGTTTATGTTGAGGTTCTTATTTTATTTTTGTAGGTTTGGGTTTTAGGTTTTTATTTTAGGTTTATTTTAGGTTTATTTTTTACTTTAGGTTTAAGTTTATTTTAATTTATTTTATTTTATTTAGGTTTAGGTTTAGTTTATCTTAGGTTTAGGTTTAGGTTTAGGTTTTATTTATTTTAGTTTAGGTTTTATTTTTTTTTATTTATTTTATTTAGGTTTAGGGTTTAGAGTTTAGGGTTTAGTTAATTTAGGGGTTTATGGTTTAGGGTTTATACTTTAGTTTAGGGTTTTAGGATTTAAGTTGTTCAGGTTTAGGGTTTAGTTAGGTTGAGGTTTAGGTTTAGGATTGGGTTTTTTGGGTTTAGGGTTTAGGGTTTATAGTTTAGGGTTTAGGTTTAAGGTTTAGGGTTTTAGGTTTAGGTTTTTGTGGTTTAGGATTAGTTTAGGTTTAGGGTTTAGGTCAGGGTTTAGGATTTAGGATTCTGATTTAGGGTTTAGGATTTTAAAATAAATAGGTTTAGGTTTATTTTATTTTATTCATTTATTAGTTTATTTTATTTTATTTTATTTATTTTATTTAGCTTGGTTATTTATTTAGTTTTCTATTTTAGTTTATTTTTTAGTTTGGGTTTAGGTTTTGTTTAGTTTAGTTTTATTTTATTTTGTTTTAGGTTTAGGTTTTATTTTTTTTACTTTAGGTTTATGTTTAGTTCTTATTTTATTTTTTTAGGTTTAGGTTTAGGTTTTATTTAGGTTTATTTTAGGTTTTATTTTATTTTTTAGGTAGGTTTAAGTTTATTTTTTGTTTATTTTATTTAGTTTAGGGTTTAGGTTTAATTTATTTAAGGTTTAGGTTTAGGTTCATTTTATTTTCTTTATTTTAGGTTTAGTTTTTTTAGTTTAGGTTTAGGTTTTAGGTTTTTTTTTTGTTTATTTTATTTTATTTTATTTTAGTTTTATATTTTAGGTTTTTTTATAGTTTACTATATTTTATTTTATTTTAGTTTGGTTTTTTTTTTATTTATTTTATTTTATGTTTAGATTTATTTAGTATTAGTTTATAGGTTTTGTTTAGGCTTTTTTTATTTTATTTTATTTTATTTTATTTTTAGGTTTTAAGTTTTTAGGGTTTAGGTTTAGTTAGGGTTTAGGGTTTTTATGGTTTAGGGTTTAGTATTTAGGGTTTAGGGTTTAGGGTTTAGGGTTGTAGGTTTTAGGACTTAGGGTTTAGGGTTTAGGGTTTATGGTTTAGGGTTGTAGGTAGTAGGTTTAGGGTTTAGCGTTGTAGGTTTAGGGTTTTTTAATATTTGTTTTATTTTTTTTAAATTAAGTAAACATGTTGGTTTAGGTTTATTTTATTTATTTAGTTTATTTTTTATTTATTTTTTTTTATTTTATTTAAGTTTATTTTTATTTTTATTTAGTTTAATTTATTTATTTTAGGTTTATTTATTTTAGTTTATTTATTTAGGTTTAGGTTTAGGTTTAGGTTTATTTTTTAGTTTAGTTTTATTTTTATTTTATATGTTAGGTTTATGTTTTATTTATTATTTATTTTTTGGTTTAGGTTTTATTTTATTTTATTTATTTGGTTTAGGTTTTTGGTTTTTATTTTAGTTTTATTTTTAAGTATTATTTTTTAGTTTAGGTTTAAGTTAATTTTTAATTTATGTTATTTTATTTAGGGTTTAGGTTTAGGTTTAGGTTTAGTTTATTTTAGGTTTAGATTTATGTTTTATTTATTTTAGTTTTGTTTATTTTAGTTTAAGTTTAGGTTTATTTTAATTTAATTTTAGATTAAGGTTTTTTTTATTTTAGGTTTTATGTTTTATTTTTTATTTATTAATAGGTTTATTTTTTTAGGTTTAGGCTTTTATTTTATTTTTATTTTATTTTATTTTAGGTTTGTTTTATTTTTATTTTAGGTTTAGTTTTTTTATTTAGGTTTTTTATTTTTTTTAGTTTAGTTTAGTTTAGGTTTTAATTTATTTTATTTTAGTTTTATTTTTATTTTATTTTCTTTTTTAAGTTTAGGTTTAGGTTTAGGTTTAGTTTAGGTTTATTTTATTTTATTGTGGGTTTTTTATTTATTTTTAGGTTTTATTTAGTTTAGGTTTAAGTTTTTAGCTTTTTAATGGTTTAGGGTTTAGGGTTTGTTGAGTGTTTAGGGTTTAGTAGAGTTTAGGATTTAGGGTTTAGGGTTTAGGGTTTATGGTTTAAAGTTTCAGGGTTTAGGGTTTAGGATTTTTAGTGTTTAGGGTTTAGGGTTTTTAGGGTTTAAGATTTAGGTTTTAAGTCTGGGGTCCATGTTTTAGTTTGGGGTTTAGGGTTTTAATTTTTTCTTTTTTTTTAGAGAACAAATTGATTCAACATTTCTTCTTTTTGATTTCATCAACCAAAATAAGTTTTCTAAGACACAACATAGATAAAAAATGAGCATCTTAGCAAATCAAAAAACTCTAAACTAGCTCCCCTCTCACCACCATAACTCCTCAGCTCTCTCATCTCCCCTGCTCCACTACCACCTCCATATCCACCACCAGATCCCCACCATAACTTCGCTTTTCACCTTAGCCTCTACCCATCTAGTGAGCTTTGGTTGATGATGATTCTTCTTTACGCCCATTCTTAGAGTTTAGGTTTATTAGGTTTTAGGTTTAGGTTTATTTTTTATTTAGTTACTTTAGGTTTAAGTTTAGGGTTTTGTTTAGGTTTAGGGTTAGGGTTTGGGGTTAGGTTTAGTTTAGGGTTTAGGGTTTAGGGTTTAGGGTTTTAGGGTTATTCTTTTAGGGTTTAGGGTTTAGGGTTTAAGGTTTAGGGTTTAGGGTTTAAAGTTTTTAGGGTTTAGGGTTTAGGGTTGTAGGTTTAGAGTTTAGGGTTTAGGGTTTATATTAGGGTTTAGGGTTTAGGGTTTAGGATTTAGGATTTAGGGTTTTTTTTTTTAAATTAAGTAAACCGAGTAGGTTTAGGTTTATTTAGTTTATTTATTATTTATTTTATTTTATTTTATTTTATTTATTTATGTTAATTATTTATTTTTATTTAGTTTGGTTAATTTATTTTAGATTTATTTATTTTAGTTTAAGTTTTTTATTTCAGTTTATTTTTTAGGTTTAGGTTTAGGTTTAGGTTTATTTTTTAGTTGAGTTTTATTTTATTTTATTTTTTTAATTTAGGTTTTATTTTTTATTGTTAGGTTTAGGTTTAGGTTTTTATTTATTTTATTTTAGTTTATTTTTTTTAGTTTATTTTATTTTATTTTAGGTTTATGTTTAGGTTTTTATTTTATTTTATTTTGAACACTAACTCATTCATCATCAAGTGGAGTGCTATGATGTTCTGGTCAAAAGTAGAGAAATGGAAGACCATCTCTTTGACTTGAGTAGTTTTTGAACAATTAAGACAATTTAACCTCAAAATGAACCCCCAGTGCATTGAGTAGCTTCGAAATTCTTGGTTTGTTGTTAGAATTCAAATCGATCTGGAGAAGATCAAGGTGATGTTAGAAATTCCACCCCTTAAAAGTTTAACTCAACTCAGATCATTCCAAGTGTGGTTGGTGTATCTAAGATGCTTTATATCCAACTTATCGGGAAGATGTCAGCCATTCTTAGCACTTATCAAAAAGGACATCAAGTTCAAGTGGGATGACAAGTGTGAGCATGCCTTTGAAGACATCAAGCATTACCTGATGATGCCAATTCTAGTAGCTTATCACGGGCAAGCCTCTCATACTTTTACGTTAAAACTCTCTTGGTGCTTTGTTGGCCCAAGCTAATGACAAAGGGAAGGAAAGTGCACTATACTTCCTCAGCCATCATCTAATCCATACTGAGGCTAATTATCCGACCATTGAAGCATTGCCTATCTTTAATCTTTGCATCCCAAAAGCTACAACTACATGCTTCCTCATAATGTGAACTTAATCTCTAGGATCAATCCTATAATATCTCATGACATGACCGCTATCGACGGTTGGCGACGGTCCATGATCCTCTCAGTTTGACATTACCTTCCTCCATCTAGTGAAAGGACAAGAGCTGCAGATTTCTAATAACACACTTCTTGCGACTCGCTTAGTGATGATCTCCCGAATGAACAAATCAAGAACTTAGGTGATACTAGTATTGATCACTCGGAGATGTACTTTGATGGTGTGGCTTCCTCTTAAAGAGGAGAAGAACCAAAATCTATTATTCCATGAAAGGCAGGAGTAGGAATAGTTATCTTAACTCCAGACCATGATGTGATGAGATTTCATATCATCTGTCCAATCCTTGCACCAGCATCGAATCCAAATGATGCTCTAATTATTGACTAGAGTTAACTGTTACTCTAAGCATCAATAACATCAACATCTTTGGGGATTTTTAGTTAATTATCAACCAAATCACTGAGTCTTGTAAGGTTATAAAGCCCAAGCTCCATCATTACCCCAAGTTCACCATGGAGTTGTTGGCCCAACTACCAGAGGTTACCATTTATGAGATTCCTCGAGGACAGTATGCCATAGCATATGCTATAACAAAGCTTGACAAGGAGTTGGCATGTATGGAGGATGAGTCCATATTAATAAAGGTCCAAATAGACAAGTCTTATCCCTTATTGATATTGAACTCATAAAAGTACTCTCTTGAAGGTGAGGTTGCTAAGAAGGATGAGGAGTTAGTGGAGGCAAAAAATCATGGATTACCTAAATAAAGGAAAACTCTTAGAAGTCCCAAGCTATTAGAGCACTTTCCTATGCTCTTGTGGATGGTGTTATGTTTAGGTCTTTTGATCACATGTGGTTACGTTGTTTATACAAGCATGAAGCCCATAAGATCATGAGGTACACTCAAGATTATGTGGAACCAAATCATTAAGATGAAAGCAAGATCAGACTAGGATACTATCGATGATCAAATATTGCATGGCTAGGCATGAATGTTAAATACATTGTGTGGTCTTACACCAACCATTCTACATCTTTGTCATTGGCCATTCGGGTGTTGGGATCTGGAGACATAGTGGGTCCAATTGATCCTCTTCTTCTAAGGGTCATCGATTCATCTTAGCTTACTAACTAGTTTTCAAATGGGCAAAGGAGATTCCGTTCAGAGAGGTCACAACTTAGCATGTGCTCCAATATTTTAGGAACCATATTGTATATAGATTTAGAGTTTCTTGATGAATTATATCTGATAATGGTACTACATTCAAGAGCACTGAGATCAACAACTTTTCTTGGAGACACATCATAGATTGGAGATATTCTATCATCAACTGGAAAATGACTTAGTAGCCTTCAACAAAACTCTCATCCAAATACTAAAGAAGACACTCGATAACAACAAGCGATAGTGGCATCAGCATTTAGTTAAAGCCTTATGGGCCTACTGCACCACATATAGAACTCCAACTCAGTCTACTCCTTTCTCCATAGTGTGTGGGTCCGAAGCTATTCTACCATTAGAAGTATAACTTCCATCATAAAGGATGATTGTGGGTAGAAAAATCATAATAGAGCAGAATGCCAAGTTGCTGTTAGAAGAGCTCGAAGGCTTGGAGGAGAGACACATGTGGGATACTTTGAGTTGAGATAATGCCCCCAATGGTACTCACTCAGCAGCTGCTCTAGGTGAGGCGATGTTCTACCCTAAGTGTCATCTCAATGGTCTTCTTGCTTTGGAGGATGTAAGTCAACACTTTCCTTCTTTACTTTGGACACAGTGCCTTGTTAGTTTGTTAAGGTTTTAGGTTTTATTTTTGGTTTCTTTTTTAGGTTTATTTTTTTTTTAGTTTAGGTAAGGTTTATTTTAATTTAATTTATTTTATTTAGTTTAGGTTTAGGTTTAGGTTTAGTTTTTTTTTAGGTTTAGGTTTCAGTTTTATTTATTTTATTTTAATTTATTTTAGTTTAGGTTTATGTCTATTTTATTTTTATTTTAGGTTAGTTTTTTTAGGTTTAGGGTTTTGGTTTTATTTTTTATTTTTTATGTTTTATTTCTTGGTTTAGTTTTTAGGTTTAGGTTTTTATTTATTTTTATTTTATTTTATTTTAGGTTTAATTTTATTTTATTTAGGTTTTATTTTTTTAGTTTAGTTTAGGTTTTATTTTTTTACTTTAGTTTCATTTTATTTTTATTTTATTTTATTTTAAGTTTAGGTTTAGGTTTAGGTTTTAGTTTATGTTTTTATTTTATTTTAGTTTTTTATTTTATTTTGGTTCAAGTTTTTTATTTATTTTATTTTAGGTTTTATTTAGTTTTGGTTTAGGTTTTAGCTTTTTTTAGGGTTTAGGGTTTTTTGGATTTGGATTTAGGGTGATGGGTTTTAGGTTTAGGGTTTAAGTTTTAGTTTAGTGTTTAAGGTTTAGTTTTTTTAACAAAGAACAAATTCAAATTCAACATTTCTTCTTTTTGATTTCATCAACCAAGTAGCACCCCAAGTTTTATAAGACCCAAGCGATGATATATATCAAAATAAGCACCCATAGAGCAAATCAAACCCCTAGATATGTAGAACAGTCTCTACTGTGACATAGTTCTATAGGAAGCGGTCAGATGCCATTCTTTGGTTTCTATTTCACTTGACCACGAACCTCTCAGTGGCGGATCGCCATCATATCTCCCTCTACCACCACCATGAGTAACCTGCTCCTCCCATCTCCATAACCTTTGCACCACCTCCATATCCACAAGCACCTCCAGATCCCTCACCACCACTGTGAAAACTGTCGCCTCCACCTTTGCCTCCACCGTCAGATCTAAACTAAGCCTAGTTGATGGTGATGTTCCTACCATCAAAGTTTTTACCATTCTTAGGGTTTAGGGTTTACGATTTAGGGTTACTTCAGGGTTTATGGTTTAGGTTTTGGGGTTTAGGGTTTAGGGTCATTGGATTTAGGGTTTAGGGTTTAGGGTTTAGGGTTTGGGGCTTAGGGTTTAGGGTTTTTGGGTATAGGGTTCAGGGTTCAGGGTTTTGGGTTTTAGGGTTTTCGGGTTTAGTGTTTAGGGTTTAGGGTTTAAGATTTAGGGTTTAGGGGTTATATTTTTTAAAATTAATTTAGGAGTTATTTATTTAGTTTATTTAGTTTAATTTTATTTATTTGAGTTTATTTTATTTTTTATTTTATTTAAGTTTATTTTTATTTTTTATTTAGTTTAGTTTATTTATTTTCATTTAGGTTTTAGTTTATTTATTAGTTTAGGTTTATTTTTTAGTTGAGTTTTATTTTTATTTTATTTTATAGGATTAGGTTTTATTTTATTTTTATTTAGGTTTAGGTTTAGCTTTTTTATTTTATTTTAGTTTAGGTTTATGTTTATATTTTAGCTTTATTTTAGGTTTTTAGTTTAGGTTTATTTTATTTTTTTATTTATTTAGTTTAGATTTAAGTTTAGGTTTAATTTATTTTAGGTTTAGGTTTTATTTATTTTAGTTTAGGTTTAGGTTTATTTTATTTTGTTTATTTTATTTTTATTTTAGGTTTAGGTTTTATTTTTAGTTTAGGGTTTAGGTTTTATTTTTTATTTAATTTTATGTTTTTTTAGGTTTAGGTTTGTTTTTTTAGTTTTTTTATTTTATTTTTTTTATTTAGTTTTATTTTATTTATGTTTTTGGTTTTTAGGTTTTTTAATTTAGTTTAGTTTTATTTATTTTATTTATTTATTTAAATTTTTAATTTTTTTATTAGGTTTAGGTTTAGGTTTTACTATTTTATTTTATTTATTTAGGTTTTTATTTATTTTAGGTTTTATTTAGTTTATTTTATATTTTAGGGCTTAGGGCTTATGGTTTAGGATTTATGGTTTAGGGTTTAGGGTTTAGGGTTTAGGTTATAGGGTTTATGGTTCTATGGTTAGGGTTTTAGTTTAAGGTTTAGGTTTAGTGTTTTCTTTAGGGTTTTAGGTTTAGGGTTTAGGGTTTAAATTTTAGGTATATAGTTTAAGTATATAGGTTTCTTTAGGTTTAGGGTTTAGGTTAGTTTGTTTAGGTTTAGTTTAGGTTTAGGGTTTAGGGTTTAGGGTTTTGGGTTTAGGGATTAGGGTTTAGAGTTCAGGGTTACGGTTAGGGTTTAAGGTTTAAGATTTAGGGTTTAGTTTTGGATTTAGGGTTTAAGGTTTTAGGTTTAGGATTGGGTTTAGGATTTAGGGTTTAATTAGTTTTAGGGTTTAGGGTTTAGGATGTTTAGAATTTAGGGTTTAGGGTTTATTGTTTTCAAAAAAAAAAATAATATAAATGGTGGTTTCGTTTATTTAATTAGTTAGTTTAATTTTATATATTTTTTATTTTTATTTTATTTTAGTTTTATTTTTTATTTTGATTTAGTTTGGTTTTGTTTTGGTTTTATTTATTTTAGGTTATTTTTTTGGATTAGGCTTAGGTTTATGTTTTATATTTTAGTTTAGTTTAGTTTTATTTTATTTTTTTTAAATTTAGGTTTTATTTTTAATTTGAGGTTTAGGTTTAGGTTTTATTTTATTTTTTCATGTTTAAGTATTAGGTTTTATATTACTTTTAGGTTTATTTTTTAGTTTAGGTTTAGGTTTATTTTTTAGTTTATTTTCTTATTTAGTTGTTTAGGTTTAGTTTATTTTTTGGTTTAGGTTTAGGTTTTATTTATTTTAGTTTAGTTTATTTTAGTTTAGGTTTATTTTATTTTTTATTTTATTTTTATTTTAGGTTTAGTTTTTTATTTTAGTTTAGGATTTACCTAAATAAAACTAAAACTAATAAACCTAAAATAAAATAAATACAAAAAAAAAAAAACTAACCCCTAATAATAATAATAATAATAATAATAACTAAAACTAAACTAAAACCAAAATAAAACATCAATAATAAATAACTAAAATAATAAAACTAAACTTAAAACTAAACTAAAAACTAAACCAATAACTAAAAAACCTAACCTAAAATACATAAATAAACTAAAACTAAAACAAAAACCATCCTGACCCTTCCCATCATGATTCTTGAATCCCTTTTCTTTTCATTTTCTTTTCTTGGCATTTTCCAAGAAAATTCTTCTGGTTCGGCTTCGAATCTTCGACCTTTGGCTGATTCTTGTTTGGTTCTTAAGTAGCACCATTTTCCATGGCATTAGATTCTGTGAATACTTGGGGAAAACCAAATGCTCCAGCTACTCCGGCTCGGGCTTTCGATTCGTCAGTTATAGCTAAACCTTTTGCCTCTAAATCCTTCAAAGATGTCTTATCTGGTAAGGATTCTTCAACTTCTTCTGATCTTTATTTAAACCCAATTCATACGACCTTCATAGGTGTTCTGGCTATTATGTGCTCTGACTTGGATATTCAAAACTAGAGGCTTGCATATACTTTGATTGGAAAATTTTCTTTTGCATCCTAGTATGGAGAAAGTTTTTTAAATCTTTGGTGGTTTTACTAGATGGTAGACATGTCTTTAAATTGTCTAATGACCTTGATTATAGTCATATCTTTGCTCTCGATCTTATTATGTTAAAACTATCAAATGCATATTCTTAAATGGACTCCATTTTTGACATTAAAGAGGAATCTCTATAGCGTTATTTGGTTATCTTTACTAATTCTTGCATGTTATGGTTCTATTTTTGCTAGACCCTTGCAAATCAATCAAGCAACCGTAGCCAAATCTAGCCCGTCAATTGCTCAGATCCTTGTTGAAATTAATGTAACAAAGAAATTTCCTAAGGAGGTGTGGATTAGAATGAAATTGTTGATGTTTCTAATGATGTTCCTAATGTTTCTAATGTTGTTCCCAATGTAAGTGGTAGTGATAAGATTGTTAAAATTCTTACGAAACTATTTTGGAGTAATTAGATTTATTTTCTATTTTATTCTGAAAATTTCCAAGTGGATAATTTTCATGTTTTAGTTTTTGATTCTTAGGAGATTTGTGATAAAGTTGCTGAAAAATCTTATAGAAAATGTTTCTATTATTTTTCTTAAAAATTCTTTAAAATAAAATCTTGTATTATCTTCTTTGAATTTGGGAAAGAATGATGGTATGGAGCTTGTTGATAATGCACCAAGTGTTTGCTTAATAATCTATTTTTGCCCCTTCTTTAACTATTATTCTAGATGGTATTTTGCTTAGTGATAATTCTCATTTAATGGAGAAAGAGGATTTATCTTCTGTCAAAGGGAACTTCTCTAAATCTATTGTTAATAATAATGACAAAAAAATTTTGATGATGAATCCATGGAGAGATTGGTTTTCAAACTATTTTGTGAAAAGGAACAGTTTAAAATTATCAAAAGCATTTAGATCTACTCGCTTCTTCATCTTTTTTGTTCTAACAAAGTTAATGTTTAACTTTCTTATTTAGAATGAGGTCATTGGTACTCTTGTTGTTAGAAATAGAATTAGGAATTTTGTAGAATTTATAAAGTTGGTTTTGGTTATTCTTGAACCTCTTATTTTCTTCTAAAATAATGCATGTGGCCAGGATGATTGGTCTTAGCAATTTTTATTTCAATATCAATAACAAGATTTGGTTATTTTGGAATAATTCTATTTCTAATAATGTTATTAATGATTTTCATCAAATTATTAATGTGTATAATTCATTTGGTGATTATCATGCTTTTCTTTTGTTTATGCTTCATGTAACAAGTTAGAGAGGTGAATTCCTTGGGATCAATTATCTAATTTTGTTTCTATTGTTATAGATTCTTGGATTGATGGTGGGGATTTCAATATGGTCCTTTCTTTGAATAAAAGGAAGGGGTTCTTTGTCGAATTTACATTCAATGGAAGATTTTGCAAATATGAATTTGGATTGTAATCTTTATGATGTTGGTTTCATTGGTTCTCAATTTACTTGGAATAATCAAACATTATGGCAAGCGGTTGGATCATGCTTTATTTAATTATTTTAAACCATTGGCCTTTAACTTGGAGCATCTTAGTAGAACTCTATCGGATCATGCTCTCTTTTGATTTCTATTAAGGATGTTGTTCATAATAATAATGTCATTAAAAATTTTTTTTTTTCAAAATATGTGGTTACAAGATAAAAGTTTTCTTGATGTTATTACTTATTATTAGTGTGCTCCTCTTTCTCCTGATGATTCTATATTTGGTATGATGAGATTTTTGCTTAATCTTAAAATGCTTAAGAAAAATATCACTTGGTGGAACAAAAACTGCTTTAAAAATCTTTTTGATAATATCAAGAATATGGAACAAAAGGTGAAAGATTTTGAATAACTTGTTAATAATTTTCTTTTGTTCTAATCTTCTTGAAGCTAAAGATAATCTCATTAAGTTTCTGGATATAGGGGAGACTTATTGGAGAAAAAATGTTGTCTCTAAGCATCTTTCTGAGGGGGAAAGAAACACTAAATATTTTCATGCTTCAGTAATGTAAAGGAGATTTCTTGGTCACATTCATAAAATCAAGAACTTTGATAGTTCTTGGCTTACGAAAAGAGGATATATTTTCTTTTGCTCTTAATTATTTTAAAGATCTTTTAAATAAAAATTATCAACTTGTGCATTTATCCAATCCCTCTATCATCTTCTATTATGTTTGCTGAGGATAATGAGTGTGTGGTTGCTCCTCCTTTTGATGAGGAAATTTTTAATATTCTTAATGGTATGAATGCTGATTCTATTGCAGGGCCGGATGGTTACACTACTTTATTCTTTCAAAAAGCTTGGTTTATTGGTAAAATTGTTCTTGGTAATGTTGTTAAGGATTTTTTTCAAGGGAATTCTATTTCTAAATATTTTACTAGCACTTTTATTATTCTCATTCCTAAGAAAGATAATGTTGACATTTGGAATGACTTTAGACCTATTAGCCTTTGTACTTTTATCAATAAATTGATTTCTAAAATTTTGACTAATAGGCTTAGTAAGTTTCTTCCTAAGATTATCTCTCTAATCGGCTTTGTGAAAGGTAGAACTATTTTGGATAACATCTTGCTTGCTCAAAATTCATTCATGATTTGAATGTTAAAACTAGGTGGCAATTTACTTTTGAGCTTGACATTACCAAAGTCTATGATAACATTTCTTGGGATTTTCTTAATAGCATTCTTACTTTATTTGGTTTTTCTAATCATTTTGTTTCTTTGGTTAACATTATAATTAGAAATGTTTGGTTTTCATTTGTTATCAATGGTGAAAACTTTGGTTTCTTTAATTCCTCTCAAGGTATAAGACAAGGTGACCCTCTTTCTCCATTGCTTTATATTATTATGGTTGAATATTTGTCTCATTGGATTAATCTTTTTTTAGAAGAATTCTAGTATGTATTTCAGGAATCTTGGTGGTTTGGTTATCTCTCACTTAATCTTTTCTGATGATTTTATAATTTTCTGTAATGGCTCGTTACATTATGTTAAAAAGCTTAAGGATTTTTTAAATAAATTTGAAAAGGAAAGTGGCCTTTTGATTAGAACTCATAAAAGTTATTTTATCACTTATACTTCTATTTATGTTGATAGAATTAATAAGATAAAGGATATCACTTGGTTTTCTCATCAAATATTCTTTAAATATTTAGGCTCCCCTTTATATGTGGCCATAAGAGATCCCATCTCTTTGATGAGGTAATTCATATTCAAAATAAAATTTCTACCCTTAAATTTCATTTTTTTATCTTTTTTGGTTGTAGGTTAATTGTTATTAAAAGTAATCTTTATTGTTTTCCTTTTACTTGTTGCTTAATATTGTTCCTACTTCTGTTCTTATGATTGAAAGACTTTTAATAAATTTTTTTGGCTCTGGAATTCAGCTAAAGGCTTCATTGAACTTCTTGGTCTAATATGTATGGTACTATTTATGAAGGTAGTATTGGGTGCAGATCTTTGATGGATTCCACCAATATTTTTTTCTTATAAACATTGTTGGTATTTTTGAAAAATGAAAGTCTTTGGGCTAAATTCATGAAATTTCACTATTGCAATGGTAAGCATCCTTTAATTTGCAATTATAAACATGATGACTCTATTGTTTGGAAACTTCTCTATGATATTAAATGGAAAGCAGAACCTCTCATTTTTTGGGGTATTAATAATGGATCTTCTTTATTTTGGCATGATAACTAGATGGGGGATTTTTCCATTGATTCTTTGCTTAATACTCACTCTACTTCTTCTTTGAAAGTTTCACATATTCGGCTTCATTGTTGGTGCAAGGATTGAACATATGACATGAGAATTTCATCACATCGTAGTCTGAAGTTAAGAGAACTATTCCTACCCCTATCTTTCCTAGAATTGTAGATTATGGTTCTTCTCCTCTTTGAGAAGAAGCTATACCATCAAAGAAGATCTCGCTACAGTGAATGCTAGTATCCCATAAGTTCATGATTTGTTCATCAAGGACATCATCGCTATGCAGAGAGTCAGTAGGAAGTGGGTGTGCTACTAAGAAATCTGTTAGTGCTTGTCCTTTCACCACACAGAGGGGTATGAAGGTAATGTTAAACTACGAGAGGATCATGGACTATCATTCCAACCATCCAGATAGCATCGACCATGTCATGAGATACTATAGTGGATTGATCTTAGAGATTAAGTTCACCTTATGAGAAAGAAAGTAGTGTTGTAGCTTTTGGGATGCAAAGATTAAAGCTAAGAAATGCTTCTCAATGGGTGGATAATTAGCCTCAGTAGGGATTAGATGATGGCAGAGGTAGTAGAGTGCATTTTCCTTCCCTTCGTCATTAGCTTAAGCCAACAAAGTACTAAGGAATTTGTTTAACGTAGTAGCATAAAGTATGAGCTGGTTGCCCAGGATAGGGGCTGCTAGAACTGATAGCATCATCAGGTAATGCTTGATGTCTTCAAAGGCATGCTCACACTTATTACCCACTTGAACTTATTGTCCTTTTTGACAAGTGCTGAGAATGGCTAACATCCTCCCTATAAGTTGGATACAAAGCATCTTAGATATGCCAGCTACCCTTGGAATGATCTGAGTTCAGTTAAAATTTTAAGGGGTGGCATTTCTAATATCACCTTGATCGATTTTGATTCCCTGGTGTCGGACAATAAACCCAAGGAATTTCCTTGAAGCTACTCCGAATGTACACTTCAGAGTGTTCATTTTGAGGTTAAATTATCTTAACTATTCAAAAACTAGTCATGTCAAAGAGATTGTCTTCCTTTACTCTACTTTTGACTATGAGATCATTGATATAACACATGACTTGATGATGAATGAGTTCATCAAAGATTCGAGGCATTGCCCACTCATGTGCCAGCATTTTAAGAAAGGCATGACTTTATAATAATAGATTCTGATCAGGGATCAAAAAGTTGTGTTCTTTTCATCTTTAGGGGCCATCTTTATTTGTTTATATCTAGATGAGCCATCCATGAAAGAGAAGACTGCATGAGATGAGGCAATGTCCACCATTAGCTCCAAGATTGGTAGTGGAAATTCATCTTTTGGACATAGATTATTTAAATCCCTAAAATTGATGCATATTTAAATTTGGCCATTATTTTTCTCAACTTAGATGATGCTAGCTAACCAAGTAGGGTATTTTTCTTCTTGGATAAAGACAACTTTGATCAGTTTCTTAACTTCATAAATGACCTATTATTCTACATCTAATCGCATGCATCTAGGAGCTTTCTTGATAGGGTTAGTAGTAGGCACTATTGGTAGTTTATAGACTGCTACATCAGGAGTCAATCCAGGCATCTCTTCATAACTCCATGCAAAGTAATCCTTAAACTCAATCAATAGCCTAACTAAGTCATTGGTTTCAATTTCATTCAACAAAGAAATGATGTATGTCAGGTGTGGATCTTCTTCAGTTCTTAAGTTGATTCCTAGAGCTCATTAATGGTTAACTTGATCTCTTCTTTAAACTGTGGCGATGCATCTTTGACCTCAAAATTATCTAGATCATCTAAAGTTTCTAAGCATAGCTCCGCATCTGAGTTTATGTGATTTGAAAAGAACCTATCAAATTCTAAATGATTGGTGATGACTAAGCAATAATTATCATCATTGATTGGACCCACTATACTAAATCCTAGTCTCGGTCTTTATTAAGAGCTTTTCCATTTGTTCTTTCATATTCTTTCCAAGTAGCCTTACTTGTGCTTTGAACAAGTATGTTGGATTAACTCTTGCTAAATTATGAACACAAGGCAAGTACCCATCAAAAAGTCATTTTATTAAATCTTTATATAAATCATCTTCAAGTTCTACATCAAATTCTTGACTTGAGGATGATGCTCCTAGAAAGAACCTCTAAGTCTTCACACATGTGGATGACTTAGGGGCTTCTTTAACTACCAAACCCTCAGATTTTTGAGAGGAAAGAGGGGTTATAGCTAAGGTTCCCAACTGATGCCTAATTAGTTCACATATAGACTTAGATACCCTTATGCTTTACTTTTGAGCCCGATCTTCATCTTTATCTAGCTCAAGTGTCAACTCCAAGTGAATCTACTGATGAGAAGTGCTGGCTGGTGTGCTAACCATATAAGACTCATCCTATGAACTAGATTCTAAGTCTATATGGATAGCAATTGTACTAACCGGGACATATCTTCTATTGGGTGGCCAATAAGGAGGTTTTCCACCTGGACTACCTCAATCCGAACTCATCTAGTGGAGATCGTCATCCACCCATATATCTTCAATGGAGTAACAAATTATGGGTGGAATCTAATGTCAGGCTCCACTTCTTCCTCCAAGTCTATTTTCACTCTCTTTTTTTTTTCTTTTTCATTTTATCTTTTCTTTTCTTTTTCTCTTTATTTTTCTTTTTCTTTTTCTTTTATTTTTAAACTTTGATCAAGTTTGTGAGAATAGACTTGTTGACTTTGAGAGAGGTAGTAAGCTGCATCCTTATATATGCCAATCAACTGTAGTGGAGATCTCCTTTGACAGACAATCCCACCTCTCACAAACTTCATACACTGATGTAGAGGATGAAACTATGTTGTTCTCATGTATCCATAAGAAAATGTTAAAAGATGTATCCGAAGTCTATAATGTGATACTTGGTCTACAATCTATCTCCAAGGGCAACACTATGGAGCCTGGCCTGACCTCATTTGAGTGCAATTCAATCATCCCATCTTAGACTTAGAGTCTTCTAGAACTAAGACTTTCCTAATCATAAAGACACTTCTAACAATTAAGTAAACACTTAACCTAAGCCTAAAGACATAGAAGGGTTAACCACAAGATTAGTTATGCCTTAGGGATAATACCACAACCCAAATCCAATCCATGTTCACATTCTCAAACCAAACCTCAGGTTCAATTCAAATATCAGATTCAAATCCAAATCCAAACCAAAATTCTAAAACCAAATGATTGAAGCCCATGATTAAATCCATACTTGAAACCCTTCCTAAGCCATATGACCTATCCCATGGACTTAGCCAAATCTTAATCCAGATCAATCCAAAATCAATTAATTTTCTCATAAAAAAATTATATCATGAATTATCTTCTTAAATATAAATCAAATCTATATTCAAAAAATCAAAACTAAATTAAACTAAATCAATACCCTTCCTATGCTATATGACCTATCCATGGACTTAGCCAAATCTTATCCAAATCAAGTCAAACTCAATTTGGTTTCATAAATCAATTATATTTTCATCATCTTCACAAATATAATTGAAATATACATTTAAATCATCAAAAGTAAATCAAACCAAATCAAAATCCAAACCTAAGACATGACCCAACTGGACTTAGCCAAATTCCTTCATTCCAAAACCTAAATTCAATTGATTTTCTCATGAATCAATCACACCTTCAATGATATCCATAATTATAAATGAAATCTACAATCATCAAGCCAAACGAATATCAACCCAAGTCAAACCAAACTTAACCTTTTGATTTGAAATGTTCAAATGAACCAAAACCCATTTGAACCTACCAATTGTATTAAATTTATATATCAATCCCAAATCTAAATATAAACTCAACTAAATCAAATTCAACCCAAAATCAAGCAAACTAAACCCAATAATCCACTTGACCCAAAGTGGCCAATTTGACCTATTTGAGCCAAGTCCTAATCTCACAAATTGGATTGAACCAAAATCAAAACCTCCCATCATGACTTTTGATCACTGAGGTCAACAAAGTCAACTTGGTCATTTAACCAAGTCAATCCCTTTAACCCATATGAACCCAAACTAGCCAAATTGCAACCTAAGCTAAATCCCTTGAAACTAATGATTCATACCAAATCAAAATCAAATTTTGAAAAAAACTTGACCTTCAATTGTGTCAAATAAAACCCAATTGGCCCTCTTGACCCAAGTTGACCCAAATTGGCCTGAAAGACCAAATTTGGTTAAATCAAAATATAAACTAAATTGATTGCAACCAATGGCTCAAGTTCATTCCATTTCTCCATCAAAATCAAATTAACTTTGCATGTACCATCCATAAGCATCGTCGAGTAAGAGCGAATCATACCCAAACTTCAAAGCACTCAGGTGAGACTTCATCAAAGTCAAGCTCCAATCTCACTTCCTCCACTAGATGAAGCTTCCTTAATCATTCCCAAAACTGGTCTTGAGCTCCAACGAGGTATGCTTCCAAACTAATCCAAAGACAAAATGGTTTGGATCTTTTGAAGAAAACTTGCATCTCGCTGATCTGACTTGGATCCCTATTGATGTCAAGGTGTGGGTCCTAATCCAAGCAGTAAGCCAATAAAGTGAGAAATGGAGGACAACTCCATTCTCCCTCATTCGTGATGTTAACCACCCATTCTATGATCAATGGAATTAGATCCGCTATCGATCATGACGAGAAAGCGATCCCGTGCCACAGGAAGTTGGATAAATTTTAAGTAGCCATTCTTGAGGTGCCATGTGGAAAGTGCATCGCGTCAGCACGCCATGTGGCGCCAACTAGATTAGGCTTAATTAATCATTTTTAATGAATAATACTTCTAAAAATCATAAAAAATCATAGAGAAATCAAAAAATATAAATAAATACTTATTTTAAAGGTATTTCAAAGGAGAAAAAAAAAATGATCTTAACTAATATTAATTAATTTAATTATAAATTAATTAGCTTAATTACTCAATTACCGAGAAATTAATCATAAATATGTGTTAATTTAATGGGATGACCTCTGCCTCCCATGATTTTTTGGGATTTATTGCTCACTTAATTAGAAAATTGACCAATTAAACCTTAACTACTTTTAAGTTAAATGATTAATTAATCCATGAACAGTAACAAATTGGCTAATTAAGTTTATTAATGATTGCTCAAGAAGTGAACTAAGGAATGGTTGGGACCCTTTCTAAGTTCATTTCACCCTTTTTAAAATGAAATTAATTAAGATTTAACTAATTAATTAAATTACTTAATCAAATTGAAATTATAATCATCGACCTTAATTAATTAAATCATGGGGTAGATCTTTGGTATTTAATAACCCAAAGGAGTTTAATAAAATTATGATTAGTCCACATGTATGGGAAACCATAAGAGTAATTAATTAAGTCCCTTAATGTATTAACTATTAAACGAACCAATTGCATTAGGCCCCTTTATTTCCAAGGATCATTGCAAGTTTATATGCATATCATCTCATAACTATTTAGTTAATTACTTTAAAAAACATAAGCAATTAATTCATCTATTTAAGAGTTTAACTAATTAACCCATAAAATCAACTTAATTACATTTAAATTAAATCAAATCACTAATGTGGAATGGGTTTAAAACATCAAGTGATGATTTCTCTCCTCCTCTTTAAATCAAATCAAATTCAAAACTTAATTAATAAAGAAGCAATTCTTTGCTTTAAATAATCTTATTTGATTTGATTGTCCTTAAGAACTAGTTTGGTTGAATGAATCACATTCTTATATTTGATTGTCCTCTTTCCAATCATGTTAAATTTGGTTTGCTATTTGAATTCATGAATCCATCTTTTCAAAATCAAGTAAAATATGATGGATTTTATTTATGTAAGCTTTCATGTGTTGATTTAATTCAATATATGTGTCTATTATCACTATTAAATCCAAATGTATTTTCAAAAGCTTATAAATGATAATAATATGTGTTATGATGCTATAAATACATAAGAAATGCATGTGCTTATAGCTTAAGTGTTATGAATGTTGAGTTCTCTTTCTTCTATTCATGTGTTGACTTATATAAGAATGAATGTTAATGTATATAGTCGGACATTGTAACACGAGCTAGCTCCCAAGGAGGTCATTTGATTACCTCCATGGTTTAGAAAGGCACATATGTGTTTGATTTCATTCTCATGTATTCAACATTAGAACTTGGATAGAGCTTTAATTCATACATATAAATGATTCAAAAAAAAAATACAATCTTTGCATGGTTTTCTTTCCCTAATTTATGTATACATCCATGTGTCCAAGAAAAGAAAGTATATAACTGACATCCTAAATATGAGTTTTAGTTATTTTAAATGAGGTCATTTAATTACCTCACTTAATTTAGCAATGACACATACTTGCTTATATCATTGTACATGTATATGTATATGTGATTAGTGAATGAAAATCCCATTTTACATTAAAATTGCATGCATTCATAATTAAATAAGTGGTAATTAATTATATATGATTGAGCTTACTTCCTATGTTCATGTATACAAATTTACATATTTAATGTAAATGGGTATATATTATCCAGAGTAAAGCTTTAGTTAATGATGTCATTTGATACATCCTTGATTTAACAATGACACATGCCTATTTAATTTCATTCTAATGTACTTTTTTTATAAGAATTTGGATAAAGTTTGAAATTAATATGTTTAGATAATTCAATCAAATAAAATAAAAATTCTAAACAAACACATGCATTCATAAATTAAGTGTGCTAAAATATGTTGCATGTATAGATACAGTTGGGATTAACAACATCATGTACCCATTTGAAGTCATTCTTATGTATTTCAACTTAGAATTTAGATAGAGCTTTAATTCACATATATAACTGATTCAATCAAAAAAAAAATTTACAATCTTTGCATGGTTTTCTTTCCCTCATTTATGTGTACATCCATGTGTGTCCAAGAAAAGCAAGTATATAGTCTGGACATCCCAGGAATACAAGGCTTTAATTAGCCCCAAGGAGGTCATTTGATTACCTCACTTTCCTGATTTAACAATGACACGTACTTGCTTATATCTTTGTACATGTATATGTATATGTGATTAGTGAATGAAAATCCCATTTTACATTAAAATTGCATGCATTCATAATTGACTAAGTGGTTGAATTAATTAGCCATCTGATTTGGAGCTTTCATGTGTTCATGTATATGAATTTACATGTTTGAATGCAAATGGGTATATAGTTTGAAAATCCCTAGAATATGAGGCTTTAACTAGCTCCGAGGAGGTCATTTGATCACCCCACTTCCCTGGTTTAACAATGACACATGCCTATTTAATTTCATTCTTATGTCCTTTTTGTATAAGAATTTGGATAAAGTTTTAAATTAATATGTTTAAATAATTCAATCAAATAAATATAAATTCTAAACATACACATACATTCATCATTTAAGTGTTCCAAAATATGTTGCATGTATAGATACACTTAGATTAAATCATATGCATGTTACATGTGATGGAAAGGAATGATTTAATACATGTCATGTGATAGTAATTGAATTAAATTAATCTTAAGATGCCTTTCATTTTGAATAGGATTATTTAAAGTAAACCTAAACTTATGATTAATTAAATCATTTAACAAGCCATTCACTAAGAAGAACTAAATCAAATTAATATACTTTATAAAGTGACTTAAGGTAGGGATGAAAGAGGGAAATCCTCTTTTCCTCTCTTTATAACATTTAGTTGCTAAGTGTAATCAAATTAAACAAAAGAAAACACAAATTAAAATTCTCAAATCAATTAAACTACTTCAAGTGAAATCAACCTTTCATGTTAAATTGAATCCTTCTACACTTAGAAAATACAACACTAATGCCTAACAAGACTTACCACACAAGCCTTAATACACACATTAAATTTAAATCACCACTTCTAGCTCTAAGTTTGGATGGTGTATGATGTGATGTATGTTTTGTTTTATGATGTATTATTTTAGATTGGATGTTAGGGTGTATTCTTTATAGACTTGATGATAGGCCAATATTAGCCTAATCATATTTTATGCAGGGGATTATGCTTATGGGATGCTTAAAAATAAATGTGAATGTTCTTTTTGCAGGTTGCTTAAATCCTTAAGCATAATCCAAGTTAGGATGGGCTTACCCATGTGTAGGTGCTAAGTCAAAATTATAAATACAATTGCTTTATATGTATATTTAGCTAATCTATTTTGCTGTGTGTAGTTTTATTTTTCCCACATAAATGTAATTTTGCAATAGGGATTAGTGCTATGGGGATTAAGATGACCTATGGCTAGAAGGCTTTGTCCTAGGGTGCCTTGTGTTGCCTTTGAAGCAAGCACCATCCAAATCAAAGAAGGAACCAAATTAGAAATGGAGATATGAAGAAAGAAGACCCCCATGGCATTTAATACAATTATAATTACTCTTTCATATTCCAGGTTGTATAAGGGTAGTGCTTGGCTACCCATCTTTTCTCTCTTCAGGTTTTACAATGGTACCACCGATCGCCTTTTATTATTTTGATAGTTTATATAATTGTTTGATGTAATGTTTGCATTGTGCAGGATGCATACTTTTCATAGTTTCTTAAATGATTGATGCTTTAATGTGTGGCTTGGATAATGATTAGGCTCTTAGGATAAAAATAAATTTTCTACCCAACTAATCACACATAACTAAATTTTAAACCACTCATAACCTCATCATAAAGCCTAAGACATAAATAAGATTATTAAAAGATTTAGCAACCCCTTAGTTGTATGGTTGTATGTTTGCCATCATGCATGCATATTCTCTCTCTTGAACATGAAGGATCTCCATCATTGCATGATAAAGGAATGCTTGACCTATGAGGGCATCCTTGTGGTGGAGAACACCTTCTTCTAGCTGATTTGACCCATAACCTATTTCATCATGTATTTAGACATAAGAAATCCTAAAGCCTCTGTCAAAATAATGCATCTAAAATGAAATAAAATTTAAAAAGATTTTGCATCTATAGATTAAGTCATATGTTCATACCACACATGCTTTAATCTCTTAGGGACTGTGTTAAGGACTTTTCTAATTCAATAACTACCCTAACTATCTGGCAAATCAGAAGACTGGACTACATGGTTTTAAAATTATAGGAGTTAACTGGCGGCCACTCTAGGAGGTTATAAGTCCAGAAGTCGAACAATTTATTCTTGTGGAAGTAAACCATTATGTCCACCTTTCACTTAGATTTAGGTCGTGCTTTAGCTCATATTAAAGCTCCCTAGATTTAAGATTCGAGGTAGCTATTTCCTTAGGGCCGATCAGATCCTCCTCTTAGCATTCCCACAAACTTATGTTGGTGGATTATATGCCCTAGTAATCTAATTAAATTTCAACTCAAAACATATAAATCTTCTCAACTTTAAAATTATAAAGCCCAACCATAGGATAGATTGGAATGCTCACTAGGCTTCCTAGTATCATGAGGATTTCCTACTTATTTCATTTAGATTCCAAAAATAAGTCTTCTCCTTGAACTTTCCCAATTCATTTTCCAAATACAACCAATCCTTTGATAGTCTAACCTTCAAATATTTGGAGATGATATTTGTCTACTCTAATTGAGAGTATTCTTAAGAAATTTCATTTCTAAGATGTAATTAACTATGGAGGCTTACCTCCAGAACTTAAGAACCCGGTTTAATATAAACCTACCTTATTCATCTTAAAGTGGGGAAAATCTCGGTACATTTAAGACCAATCATGCCTTAGAGTCCTTATTACGTGATTAGGTCTATTATGGGTGATGCCTCTATCTTTCAGATAGTATCACATCAATGTTGTACCCGATCAACTCAAAAAATACCCACCTACGATCTACGTGGTGTCCCCCTACCCAACATCCAAAAAAGAACCACAATGCCCTCTCACCTTGTTCATTGAATCCTATCAACATCATCCATTCTTTTTGGAGTATGGAGATGTCGATCCTCGAGTAGGCAAGGGTTCTAAGACTCATAATATTGACTGATATACTTAGGTCAACCATAACTGGATACTCAGACCGCCAACATACAATCAGTAATGTAAAGGTGGTTGTGCTCGGTCATCCATAGGAGTTAGTTTTCATCGTTGAATGTAACAAATAAAAACATAAACCTAAACAATAAACCTAAAAATAAAACATAAAAATAAATAAAAAATAAATCCTAAACCCTAAACTAAAAAAATACCTAAACTTAAAAAAATTAAAATAAACCTAAACAAACACTAAAATAAATAAAACCTAAACATAAACCTAAACTAAATAAAATATAATAAACTAAAAATATACCTAAACCTAAACTAAAAAATAAAACTTAAAATAAACCTCAAATAAAACATAAAACTTAAACCTAAAAAAATAAATAAAAAAGCTCTAAACTAAAATAAAAAAACCTAAACCTAAAATAAAATAAAATAAACTAAACTAAAAAAAAAAATAAACTTAAACCCAAAATAAAAAACTTAAAATAAAAATCTAAACTAAAATAAATAAATAAATAAATAAAATAAAATAACCTAATTAAATAAAAAATAAAATAAATAAAAAAAAAAAAATAAAATAATAACCTAAACCCTAATTAATCACTTAAACCTAATAAAATATTTAAAAATAAAAACCCTAAACTAACCCTAAACCTCCTAAACCTAAACCTCCTAAACTCCTAAACCTTAACCTAACCTAAAACAAACCTAAACCTAAATCCAAAATATTTAAACTAAACACTAAATCTAACTTTAAACTATAAAATTTTAAACCCTAAACCTTTCTAAACCTAAACTAAACTAAACCTAACCTAAGCTAACCTAAACCCTAAACCCTAAAAACCCTAAACCCTAAAGCCTAAACACTAAACCCTAAAACCTAAACCCTAAATCCTAAACCCTAAAACCCTCAACCCTAAAACCCTAAACCCTAAACTCTAAACCATAAAACATAAAAAAACTAGACCTAAACTAAATAAAACCTAAAATAAAATAAATAAAAAAACCTAAACCTAAATAAAATAATAAAATAAGAACCTAAAGAAAAACCTAAACTTAAATGTAAAATAAAAAAATAATCTAATAAAAATAAACTAAAATAAAATAAATAAAAACCTAAATTAAACTAAAAAAATAAAATAAACCCATGAATAAAAAAACCTAAACAAAATAAAACTAAACTTAAAATAAAAATAAAATAAACCTAAAATAAAATAAAATAAATAAAACCTAAACATAAAAAATAAATATAAAATAAAACTTAAAAATAAATAAAAAATAAAACCAAACCATAAACTAAAAAAACCTAAACCTAAATAAAATAAAATAAACAAAATAAAATAAACCTAAACCTAAAATAAATAAAAAACCTAAACCTAAAAAAAACTAAACCTAAACCCTAAACTAAATAAAATAAACTAAAAATAAACCTAAACCTAAACTAAAAAATAAAACCTAAAATAAAATATAAAATAAACATCAAACCTAAAATAAAATGATAAACTAAACCTAAAAATAAAAAAATAAAACCTATACCTAAAAAATAAAATAAAAATAAAACTCAACTAATAAATAAACCCAAAACCTAACCTAAACCTAAGAAAATAAACTAAAATAAAACCTAAACTAAAATAAATAAACCTAAAATAAATAAACTAAATAAATAAAAATAAAATAAACTAAAATAAATAAAAATTAAACTAAATAAACTAAATAAACAAAGAAGAAATGTTGAATCTGAATTTGTCCTCTATTAAAAAAGAAACCAAAAACCCTAAACCCTGAACTAAAACTTGAACCCTAAACCTAAACTCTAAACCCTAAACCCTAAACCATAAACCCTAAAACCCTAAACCCTAAACCCTAAACCTCAATAAACCCTAAACCCTAAACTAAACCTAAACCCTAATCCCTAACTCCTAAACCCTAATGCTAAACCCTAAACCTTAAACTAAACCCTAAAACCTAAACATAAACTAAATAAACCTAAACTAAAATAAATAAATAAACCTAAACCTAAATAACATAAATAAATAAAATAAAATAAAACCTAAACCTAAACCTAAAATAAAAAATAAAAAATAAAACTAAAAAAATAAATAAAAACATAAACTAAACTAAAAGTAAAATAATCCAAAAATAAAACCTAAATAAATAAAATAAAATAAAAATAAACATAAAATAAAAAAATAAAATAAAACTAAATGAAAAAAACAAACAAAATAAACCTAAAATAAATAAAAAATAAAACCTAAACCCTAAACTAAAACTTATAAAAATAAATAAAATAAAATATACCTAAACCTAAACTAAAAAAAAACTAAGAAAAATTAAATAAAACCTAAACCTAAACCTAAAATCAACTTAACATAAACCCTAAACTAAATAAAATAAAATAAACTAAAAATAAACCTTTACCTGAACTAAATAATATAACCTAAAAATAAACCAAAAATAAAAAAATAAAACCTAAACATAAAAAAATAAAATAAAAACCTAAACTTAAACCTAAAAATAAAAAATAAAACTTAAACATTAATAGTAAAATAAAAATAAAACTAAACTAAAAAATAAACATAAACCTAAACCTAAAAAATAAACTAAAATAAATAAACCAAACTAAATAAAAATAAAAATAAACATAAATTAAAATAAAAAATAAAATAAACTGAAATAAATAAAAAATAAACTAAAATAAATAAAAAATAAACTAAATAAACCTAAACCTACCGGTTTACGTAATTTAAAAAAACCCAAACCCTAAGCTAACCCTAAACCATAAACACTAAGCCTTAAATCCTAAAAACCATAAACCCTAAAGCCTAAACAATAAACCCTAAACCCTAAACCCTAAATCCTAAACCCAAACCCTAAATCCTAAACCATAAAACCCTAAACCCTAAAACCCTAAACCATAAACCCTAAACCCTAAAAACCTAAAAACCTAAAAACCTAAACCTAAACTAAATAAAACCAAAAAGTAAAAAATATAAAAAAACTTAAATTTAAATAAAATGAAATAAAAACCTAAACTAAAACCTAAACCTAAACCTAAAAATAAAATAAATAAAAACCTAAACTAAATTGAAAAATAAAATAAACCTAAGAATAAAAAACCTAAATAAAATAAAGACTAAACGAAATGAAAAAAATAATAAATGAACTTAAACTAAAATAAAAACTAAAATAATAATAAAAAAAAATAAACCTAAACCCTAAACTAAAAAAAAAACCTAAACTAAAAATAAAAATAAAATAAACTTAAACCTAAACTAAAATAAATAAAACCTATACCTGAGCCTAAACTAAACCTAAATCTAAACCTAAACTAAATAAAATAAAATAAACTAAAAATAAACCAAATTCCAAACTATAAAATAAAACCTAAAAATAAACATAAAATAAAAACTTAAAACCTAAACCTAAAAGATAAATAAAAAACTAAACCTAAACCTTAAAATAAAAAATAAAACCAAAACCTAAAAAATAAAGTAAATGTAAAACACAACTAAAAAATAAACCTAAACCTAAACCTAAAAATAAATTAAAATAAAAAAACCTAAACTAAAATAAATAAAGATAAAAAATAAACCTAAACCTAAATTTACATAAAAATAAGAAAAAAACCCTAACTAACCCTAAACCCTAAAACCTAAACCCTAAACCCTAAACCCTAAACCCTAAACCCTAAACCTAAAACCTAAACCTAAACCTAAAATAAACCTAAATAAAAAACCTAAAAAAAATAAAATAAAAAATAAAATAAAATAAAAAACATAAACTAAAACTTAAACCTAAACCTAAAATAACATAAAATAAACTAATAAAATATACTAAAATAAACTAAATAAAAACCTAAACTAACTATAAAATAAAATAGACCTAAGAATACAAAACTTAAATAAAATTAAAACTAATGGTAAAATAAAAATAAATTAAACCTAAAATAAAATAAAATAAAAAACCAATACCTAAATAAAATTAAAACTAATGGTAAAATAAAAAAATAAACCTAAAATAAAATAAAATAAAACTAAATAAATATCTAAACCTAAAAAATACACCTAAAAATAAAACCTAAAAATAGTTAAAAATAGAACCAAAACCCTAAACTAAAAAATAACCTAAACTTAAAATAAAAATAAAATAAACCTGAACCTAAAATAAAAAAAATGAAACTAAAATAAATTAAACCTAAACCTAAACCAAAAATAACCTAAACCTAAACTAAATAAAATAAAATAAACTAAAAACAAACCTAAACCTAAACTAAAAAATAAAACCTAAAGTTAAACCTAAAATAAAAACCTAAAACCTAAACCAAAAAATAAATAAAATATAAACCTAAACCTAAACCTAAAAATAAAAAATAAAACTTAAACCTAAGAAAAAAAATAAAAATAAAACCCAACAAAAAATGAACCTAAACCTAAAAAATAAACTAAAATAAAAAACCTAAACAAAAATAAATAAACCTAAAATAAATGAACTAAACTAAATAAAAATAAAAAATAAACCTAAATAAAAATAATAAAATTAACTAAAATAAATTAAAAATAAACTAAATAAATCTAAGCCTAATGGTTTACTTAATTTAAAAAAACCTAAACCCTAAGAAAACCCTAATCCCTAAACTCTAAACCCTAAAAACCCTAAACCCTAAACACTAAACCTTAAACCCTAAACCATAAACCTTAAAACCCTAAAACCTAAAACTCTAAACCCTAAACCCTAAAGCCTAAAGCCTAAACCTTAAACCCTAAAACCTAAGAAACTAAATAAAATATATAAAAAAAATAATATATAAAAAAAACCAAAACCTAATTAAAATAAAAATAATAAAATAAAATAAAAATCTAAACTAAACCTAAATAAAAATAAAATAAAAAAACTATTAAATAAAATAAAATAAAATATTCTAAATAAAATAATAAAAAAAAACCTAAAATAAAAAAAAAAAAAAAAAACTAAATAAATTAAACTAAACTAAATAAAAAATAAAATAAAATAAATAAAATAAAATATAAACTAAAATAAACCTAAACCTAAAAAAATAAAATAAAACAAAACCTAAACTAAACCTAAACCTAAAATAAAATAAAATAAACTAAAATAAAAAATAAACCTAAAACCTAAACCCTAAAAATAACCCTAAATAAACCAAAACAAATAAACCTAAACCTAAACCTCTAAATCCTAAACCCTAAACCTGTAGCCTGAAACCCTAAACCCTAAACCTTAAACCCTAAACCCCAAACCCTAAACCTAAACCCAAAGTAACCTAAATAAATTTAAAAAAAAAATAAACATAAACCCTAAAACCCAAAACCTAAACCTAAACTTAAACCCTAAGAATGGACAAACCTTGATACAGAACATCACCCAACCAGCTCCTGATCCGGATGGAGACTAAGGTGGAGATGCCGGTGGATATGGAGGTGGCTGAGTAAAGTGGTGGTTATGAGGCTGAGGAGAGATGAATGTTACAGCCATGGTGGTGGTTGAGGGAGAGATCGGGGATATGATGGTGGATCCCACTACTCGAGAGGCCGAGGTGGTTCTGATGGGAATTGGAGAAACTGATGAATGGTAGATTTGATCTATATCTTATGGAACTATGTCTATACAGTAGAGATAGTTCTAGTTATCTAGGGTTTTTGATTTGCTCTATTCGTGCTCATTTTTTATCTATGTCATCGCTTGTGTCTTAGAAAACTTGGTGTGTTACTTGGTTGATGAAATTGATAAGAAGAAATGTTGAATCTAAATTTATTCTCTATTAAAAAAACCCTAAACCTAAACAACTAAAATCTAAATACTCTAAACCCTAAACCCTAAAATAAAAAAAATAAAAATAAAAAAATAAAAAATATGCTAACCCTAACCCTAAACCCTAAACCTTAACCCTAAATCTACAACCCTAAACCTGATACCCTAAACCCTAAACCCTAATCCCTAAACTGTAAAAACTTAAAAACCTAAACCTAAACTAAATAAAACTTATAAATAAAATAAATAAATAAACCTAAACCTAAAAAAAATAAAAAAATAAAATAAAATAAAAACCTAAATTAAACCAAAACCAAAACCAAAACATAAACCTAAACCTAAAAATAAAATAAAAATAAAACTAAAAACTAAACTAATATAAAATAAATTAAAATAAAACTTAAACTAAATAAAAAAAGATAAAAATAAAAAACCTAAATATAATAAAAACTAAACAAAAAATAAAAATAAAATAAACCTAAAATAAAATAAAATTAAAACAAAACAAAAACGTAAACCAAAAAATAAACCTAAAATGAAATCTTAAGATGAAATAAAAATAAAATGTAAACATTAAACTGAAAAAAAAAGCCTAAACCTAAAGTAAACAAAATAAAATAAACCTAAACCTAAACTAAAATAAATAAAACCTAAACCTAAATCCTAAACCATAAACCCTAAACCCTAAACCATAAACCCTAAAACTAACTTTAAACCCTAAACCCTAAACCTAAAACCTTAAACTCTAAACCTTAAACCCTAAACCCTAAGCTAACCATAAACCCTAAATGTTAAACCCTAAACCCTAAACCCTAAACCCTAAAGCCTAAACACTAAACCCTAAATCCTAAACCTAAACCATAATCAAAAACCCTAAACCCAAAAACCCTAAACCCTAAACCATAAACCCTAAAAACATAAAAACCTAAACCTAAACATAATAAAATCTAACAATAAAATAAATAAGAAAACCTAAACCTAAATTAAAGAAAAAAATAAAATAAAAATCTAAACTAAAACCTAAACCTAAACTTAAAAAAAAAACTCAACAACAAAATAAACCTAAACCTACACCTAAAAAAGTTTATAAAACTAAAATAAATAAATTAAACTAAATAAAAATAAAAAATAAACATAAAGAAAAATAAAAAATAAAATAAACCTTAGCATCTTTGTAAATAAATAAATAAACCTAAACCTAAACCTAAAAATAAAATAAATAAACCTAAACCTAAAAAATAAAAAATAAAACATTAATCTAAAAATAAAATAAAATAAAATAAATTGTTAAAAAAATTTTAAAATAAAATAAACTAAAATAAATAAAAAGTAAACTAAATAAACTAAATAAACCTATACCTACCAGTTTTCTTAATTTTAAAATAAATAAAATAAATAAAAAATAAATAAATAATCCCTAAACCTTAAACGCTAGCTAAAACTAAACTAACTAAGCTAAACAATTCCCAACTATTGAGCTCTCAACATGTTCGCCATCGCTTTGGCTCACAGAACTCCCCGAATTAGATCGTAATTTCTTGAACATGGGGAAAACACGTGGTATGGGAGCTAGTCAAAAATTGAAGACCCATAGAAAAATCAAAGGTGGACAGACAAATCATACAAGAAAATTCACCTTAGAAATGAATGGATGAAGCCATTCACATGACCTTTTCATGCAAAGGGCATTATAATTGCTAAAATTGATCAAGAATGGAAAAAAATGCCTTTGCTCCAAATGATGGTTGTTTGAACTTCATCAAGGAAAATAATGAGGTATTGATTGGTGGATTTGGCTGCAAAGAGCATGTTGTAGGAGATATTCTCGGAGTTAGGTTTAAGGTTGTGAAGGTTTCTAGCGTGTCCCTCTTGGCTCTTTTTAAGGAGAAGATGGAAAAGACCAAGTCTTAGTCTACTATGTCCTCACTATTTTGAGAACTTAGCATCTTTGTGTTTGTAACACCTATGGTTTTAACCTTTTCTTAAGATCCATCTTTATTAAACAAGTTCATATTTTGAACTCCTTTAGCTTTTATGTTGAGTTTATTTCTGAAGTTTCATAAACAAAAAAAACCCTAAATGCTAAACCCTAAAACCCTAAAGCTTAAACCCAAACCCAAAATCTACAACCCTAAACCCTAAACCCCAAACCCTAAACCCTAAACCCTAAACTATAAGCACTAAAAACCTAAAAACCTAAACCAAAATAAAATAAAAAAATCAAATAAATTAAAAACATAAACTAAAACCTAAAACTAAACCTAAATAGAAAATAAAATAAAAAAATAAAAACAAACTAAAATAATATAAATAAAAGCCTAAACTAAACTAAAAAATAAAAAACCTAAATAAAATTAAAATTAAACCTAAAATAAAAATAAAATAAACCTAAAATAAAATAAAATAAAAATGAAATAAAAACCTAAACCTAAATATAAAAACTAAAAATAAATAAAAAAATAAAACCTAAACTAAAAAAAAAACCTAAAAAATAAAAAAATAATAAAATAAATTTAAACCTAAACTAAAATAAACTAAATAAAACCTACACCTAAACCTAAAATAAACTAAACTTAAACCTAAACCTAAAGTAAATAAAATAAAATAAACTAAAAATAAACCTAAACCTAAACTAAAATATAAAACCTAAAAATAAACCTAAAATAAAAATCTAAAACCTAAACCTATAAAAATAAAATAAAAACCTAAACCTAAACCAATAAATAAAAAATAAAATTGAAACATAAAAAATAAAATGAAAATAAACTAAAATAAAAAATAATCCTAAATCTTAAACTAAACCTAAAATAAAAAACTAAAAATAAAAAACCTAAAATAAATAAACTAAACTAAATAAATATAAAAATAAACCTAAAATTCAAAAATAAAATAAAAAAATTAAAAATAAACCCTAAAATAAACCTAAAAAATAAACCCTAAATAAAACCTAAACCCTAATCTAAACCTAAACTTAATTAATTCAAAAAACCCTAAACCCTAAAAAAAACCCTAAACACTAAACCCTAAATCCTAATCCTTAAACCCTAAACCTTAAATCTACAACCCTAAACCCTAAACCCTAAACCCTAAACCCTAAACTCTAAACCCTAAAAACCTAAAAACCTAAATCAAAATAAAATAAAATAAATTAAAAACATAAACTAAAACCTAAAACTAAACCTAAATAGAAAATAAAATAAAAAATAAAAACTAAACTAAAATAAAATAAATAAAAACCTAAACTAAACTAAAAAATAAAAAAACATAAATAAAATTAAAACTAAACCTAACATAAAAATAAAATAAAGCTAAAATAAAATAAAATAAAAATGAAATAAAAACTAAATCCTAAACAGAAAACCTAAATATGAAAACTAAAAATAAATAAAAAATAAAACCTAAACCCTAAACTAAAAAAAAAAAACATAAAACTAAAATAAAAATAAAATAAATTTAAACTTAAACTAAAATAAACTAAACTAAAATAAATAAAACCTACACCTAAACTTAAAATAAACTAAATGTAAACCTAAACATAAAGTAAATAAACTAAAATAAACTAAAAATAAACCTAAACCTAAACTAAAAAATAAAACCTGAAATAAAAACCTGAAAGTTAAACCTAAAAAAATAAAATAAAAACCTAAACCTAAACTAAAAAATAAAAAATAAAATTTAAACATAAAAAATAAAATGAAAATAAAACTAAAATAAAAAATAATCCTAAACCTAAACCTAAACCTAAAAAATAAACTAAAATAAAAAACCTAAAATAAATAAACTAAACTAAATAAATATAAAAATAAACCATCTTCGAAAGTGAGGAACAACCACTAGGGTGACCTGTTGAATGCACAACAAATCAAACCCAACTAGCTTACTTATTGAGTGAATGTCGTTGGGACTTATGTCACCAAGATTATTTTTTTCTTAATTTCATATGATTTGATATATGATTTGTTTGGTTTTGAATTGAGTTGAATCCATGAGGGCATGGATGTGAGCTCTGATCAAATTTGATAGATTTAATTTATGGACCGCATGCGGTGATGGATCCACTGTAAGGGGCTATATCAAGACTTGTCCTATCTCGCATTTACAAATCTAAAGATAGTCTACGGGTAGAGCTAGCCAACTGGGGTTATCTTTGGTACAACGATGCAAAGACTTACAACTTCTAAAGTAGGGAATAATCATTGGGGTGACCTTTTGGTAGCACAACAAATGAAACTCGACTTAGAAGAGACTACTGAGTGAATTCGTTGGGGACTTATATCAACTCAAGAGTAGTCAAGTGATTCCGATAAGGAGTTTTGCTAACACGGCCCTAAAGATAGGATACCTTCTTAAATGGTATCTAGGTTATCCTCTTAATCCACAAGTAAATATATATTTTGTTTATATGTTTGCATGAACACTATTGGTGTGTGAGGGACCATACTGAAAGGGGCTATATCAGCCTTGACCTATCTTAGATTTACTGGACCAAGGGAGAATCTCCATATCCATAAGATAGATTCTCCAACCACAGGGATGGTTACTAGGAATGGGGTACTATTTAATTCATTAGTAACCTAGGTAGTGTCTAAATGGGGTCACAGAGGATGTGATCCAAATATAGTGCCCATAGGGGAGGTGATGCTAAGGGCATTATCCGAAAGACATAAGCCTATGTACGGTGGACTCAAAAAGCATAGTAGACTTACATGCCATGAGTGGTGTCTCTAAGGTGGGAGAACCAATGAACCTAACGCCTATCATCAAGATAAGTGGTGTATTCATTAACATAGTGAGAACCAACCAACCTAAGGTGCCCATCGATATGCAACAATCAACCTGAAAAGAAAGCATGTATGCTTACAACTTTCCAACTGGAACTGATCATCGAGATAATCTATCATCGATGGGACATATGCTATCTAACCTAGAGAGACTACTAAGTGTGAAGCCCTGAAGAAGTAATGGACCCAGACTTGAAGTAGTCAGGAGGGAAGGAGCTGCTAAGGGTGTTATCTTAAATCTCAAATATACTCGACCCAGTTAATGCACGAAGGTTAATCCAAGAAGAAAGCTTACCAGCCACATAGTAAGACCTACCAAACTAATAAGGCGCTCGTCAATGTCCAATGGCCAAGGAAGGAAAGCGTAGCAAACTTACATTCTCCAAAGCAAGAAGACCACTAGGGTGACACATTAGCAGGGTAGCATGTTACACCTAAAATAACTACTAAGTGAGTGCCACTGAGTTATCTCAACTGAAAGATAAAAGATAATATGTTTGTATAGTTTGTGTTGTTGTGTATGAAAGATAGACATCACTGGGTTCCACCTACACCAAACACATCGCGATTCACAAACAAGAATACTTTCAACATGAAAGAGATTGAATTCAAAATGGAATTTTCATTGATGATACTTTAAAACATGATTTATAATATTTTTTAAGTAAAGCCCATTGATTGGAAGATCACCCTTATGATTAATAAGTCGATAAGATCCTCCGGTAGGCCTTCTTTATGGCAAAAGGGCCTTCCAAAGTGGGTTCAAACTTGCCTATATTACAAACAATCCCCTAGAACTAAAATAAGCTCTCATACTTGAAAAGCTCTAGGATGGACCAACTTGTTGTGAGCTTGAATCATTTTAGCTTTGCACAACTTGAGGTTTTGGCATGCCTGCAGGCGTCTCTCCTCCAAACCTTCAAGCTCTTCTAACCTCAACTTGGTGTTCTCTTTTGTTGTGATCTTCCTACCCATAGCTATCCTTAGTAATGGGAGTTATATTTTTAATGGTAGAACAATTTCAGACACATACACTAAGGAGAAAAGAGTAGACTAAGTTGGAGTTATATATGTGGTGTGGTAGGCCCACAAGGCTTCAACTAACTGCTAATGCCAATATCACTTATTATTTTCGAGTGTCTTCTTTAGTATTTGGATGAGAGTTTAGTTGAAGGCTTCTACTAAGCCCTTTACCCTCGGGTAGTTGATTATAGAATATCTCCAATCAATGTTGTGTCTCTATGGTGAAAATTTTATATGAGGGGAATCACCTTCAAATTGGGAGAAATAAAAGAGGAAAGCATATAAAATTCATCTTTTAGATGCCAAAGATTCAGATGTAATTCGTGATTAGCATATCGTCATGAAATGAAATAGTACTATCGAGAGAGAAAGTCACTACCCTTTAATGGACCTAATCACCTCAATAAAGACTAAGGATGATGGGTCAGTATGTACTAGATTCTTCCTACTTTATATGGAAAAGTAAAGTGGTTTATTTTAAACTTCATTAAGTTCTACAAGGGCAAGCCCTCATAGTTAATTACATCCTAAGGAATGGTGATTCCTTAGGAAAACTCTGGATTAAGGTAAATAATCATTATCTTCAAAGATTTCAGTAGGAAAGGACTATCAATTGATTGGTTCATTTTGAAAATCAAATTGGATTGATCAAAGAGAGGGAGTTATTATTGAAGCCAAAAATGGAAGATAAGTAGATCGATGCTAGGAAACCTAGAACAATATCAAACTATCCTATGGGCTTTACATTTTTTGAAATTGATTTAATTTGTTTGAGTTCAATTTTAATTAGAAATAGACTTATGATTCCTTAACACAAGATTAAGAAAATTCCTAAGAGGTGAGGAATTATGCTTATGGCCCATAAAGGGGAGAAGCAACCTTAGAACATAAATCGAGGGAGCTTTAGAGTGGGCCAAAAGCATAACCTAAATCTAAATGGGTAATTGGTTTGCCTCCACAAGAGAGGACAAACCACCCACAACTTGGACTTACAACACACCTGGGGTGGTCGCCAACTAACTCCTCCTATGATTTTAAAATACATGTAGGCAAGTCATTATGCTTACGCAAGATAGCTAGGTTATTTATTTATAAAGAGACTAAGGCCTTAAACTCACTCCCTCAAAGAGACGTCATGTAAAGAGCATACTTCAAATGACTAAATCTAATGAAATTCAAATTTCATTTATTTTTTATTTTGGATGATTATTTTTACTCTAATAGGATTCATATGCCTAATGCATGAGAAAAAAGGCCAAAATCAGTGAGAAGGGAGGAGGTCAGTTTCCACCATGGCTCTCAAAGGTCAAGCCAAGTTTCTTTGGAAAAGGTGGAAGCCCTCTAATCAAGAGTGAAATAAGATCCTATTGTGCATGATATTGCAAAATAAATACTCATCCAGCTAAGGGGTTGCTAATTATTTTATCTTGATTTTAAACCTAAGCTTTAGGTGAGGTTATGAGTTCTTTATTTTAATTTGAGTTGTTAAGTTTGGTAAAAGATTTATTTTTCCATAAAGAGACTAATCCACATCTAGGCCATACATAAAGTAAGGAATAAACTAGGAAAAGCATGCCACTTAATGCACAAGCTAAACAAATCATCAATTAATTTATAAAACTAATCACAAAAAGAATAAAAGGTCGTTGTATGGTCCACCAAAACAAACCCAAAATATCAAATTGGGAAGCTTATAAAACCCAAATTACAAATGAATTAAATTACAATTAAGCAAGGAATCCATTATTATGGGGTCTTCAAGCTTCATTCTTCTTCTTCTTCTTCTTTTCTTTTCTTTCTTTGATTCCTTCTTTTGGATGGTTGGAAGGTAGATGCTCCAAGGCTTCACATGGTGTATAAGATAGGATCTTATGACCAATGCTCATCCTAATCCCCATAATAATCATTCTAAAATCCTAATTGCATAAATTTACATTAAAAGAAAAGTGGAAAAAAATCTAACTAACACCAAAATAAAGGTTAGCTAAAATAAACCAAATAAATCCAAGCATATATTGGACTTATTACCCCACACATAGGTGACTAAGTCACCTATTCTATTGGATTATGCTTAGGGGTATAAAGCACCTACAAGCAAAAGCATTTATATTTTTATTTATGATAACACCCCTTAAGCACAATCCCCTGCAAAAATAATGATTAGACTAAGAGCATCCTACCATTCATTCTATGAGCATACACCCTAACTTCCAGTCTAAAACATATATCATAAAATAAAACAAAAACATCAAACCATGCACCGACCTAACCTAAAGCTAGAAATGGTGACTTAGCTAATGTGTGTGCTTTGAAAGTATGTGTGGTATGCTTAACTATGGCTTTAGGTTCAAATTTTCTAAGTGTGAAAACATGTTCAACTTAGTGGAAGGTTTTATTTAAGTTGTTTAGTTTTCTTAAACTGATTTTATTTCATGTTTTGATTAAGTTCAAGTGAATCCTACAATTAATTACTAAGTTATAAAGAGAGGGAAAGAGAAGAGCACTTCTCTTTCCTTTCCTAACCTAAGTAATTTCTAAAGTAGGTTCACATTTTAGTTTTGTTTAGTGAATGTTTTGATTAAGTCTTTTAATTAATCCTAAGTTTAGATGAACTCTAAATAAACCTATTCAAAAAGAAAGGCATTTTAAGATTAAACAAAATGAACCAAATTCACAAAACACATCACTTCATTTCTTTTCCCAACATGTATAACGTGCATATGAGTGAATCTGATATACATACAAATGAGAACATTTAACACACTTTATGATGCATGCTAAGTAATCTATTTAAGGAAATTTAGAAGTTTACTATGCATGATTTTTCTTAAGTAGAAAAGGGTTTCTTTATCCAAATTTTCACATACACACATTAAAGTAAGAAAGGCATAAGTGAGTAGCCATTGTTAACCGAGGTGTAAGGTACAAGTCCTACTTAGGGCTACTTAAAGCCTCACAACCTCACTTTTCTTAAATACAAACATGTGTATAAAAGATATGAAATGGAGAGGAAAGAATGCATAAATTGTATTAGTTAATTCACTTTTGTTTATGAAATTTATGTGTGTTAGTATAGGTAACCCTTCTAAGTGGTAGCATAGATGAATAGGATATATAATTAGGTAAGTGTTAGGTTCTTTTCAAATGAACCATACATCTTACCAACTCCTATAAAAAACTATGCTAATATAAAAGAGAGGAGAAACCTATGCTAAACACACCTTTCTACTCTTTCACATGCAAGCTCATAATTAAAATATAAGTAGCATACTTTCAGATTTGATACTTGATTTATATGTTTTGAAAATAATTTGAATTTAGTAGTGATAATAGCCACTCATATTTCTACTTTAGCCAACACATGCAAATTTGACATAAAGTAAACAATTTCATTTTAAACTTAAATTTGTAAAATATGAATGCATGAAACCACATGAAAAATAAATTTAACATGTTGGGGAAAGACCCAAATCAATGAAAGCATGTAAACAAAATCACTTTAATTAAATCCTAAATCCTAAGAAAGTTTAAAATAAATCAAAGTGTATTCAATGTTATTTTTATTTAGTTTGAAGTTTGATTTAATTTTGAAAAGGTGAGTTATGTTTGTTGTTCCTAACACATTCCCACATGTGTTTAATATTTTTGTTTAATTTTTAGATGATTAGATTCATTTTTTATGTATTAATTAGGTTAAGGTATGAATTAAGTAACTTAATTAACCCTTACCTACACCACCTTAACATAGTTAACCAAATAATTATGAGCCAATGAGATGACATAAAAACTCACAAGGAATTTAAATTTGCAATGCAATAATAAAAAGGCCTAATGCAATTTGGCTCATAATTAATGGTTAATTAAGAAAAGGGGTTTAGCTTAAGTAATTTCAAAATAGCCTTTCACACATATATGAAGGTTTTGATTTTAATTGAACTTAGGTTATTCAACACCTAAGCATCTACCCAAAGTAGATTAATTAATTCTAGAAATTTTAGAATTTTTAGAAATTAATTAAGGGATAATTAATGAATTAACCTTAATTAGAAGATTAAGGAAAGAAAATGGAGGTTTAGTGAATAGCTTGGGAAATGCCCCAAAATTATTCTCTAAACCTCCTATCTATATCTATCCTTAATCAACTCTAATCATGGATTAAAACCACTAATCCTTAATTATCCTTTATTAGGTTAAGGGAGTAATTAGGAAACCCATATGCAATTCCCCAAGCCTTCAATAAATTAAAGAAAATTAGGGTAAGTCATCCCCTTAAATATACTCAAGAAGTTTAGAATTAATCAGAGGCTTAATTAAGAGCTAATTAGCAAAATAAAATTTCCAATAAATCCCAAAATTATAGAAAATAATAATTCAAAATCCATTGAAATTATTTTTAAAATATTTTAGGTTAAATTATCTTTCCATAAAATTTATTTCATATTTTTGAATTTTATTGAGAGATATGAATTTTAGAAGATCCATAGATTAATTAGCATTAATTAAGAATCCTAACTAATCTAGCATTAACGCGTGGTGGCGTGCAGCATACTTTACACATCGCATGAGCCCGCTACTTAAACATCACATCAAGTGGCAGCTGGAGTGCGGGACACACTTTGATCTCTGTCTTCCGATCAAAGATCGGATGGCCAGGGATCTCCCCATAGTTTTAAAAAGGATAAAAGAAATTCCAAATGTTGGAACAATCTCGACCATCCATGATCTAGGGGAAGATCCAAGCTCGATTAAGCTCAGATTGAAACAAAATTTTACCCACACCATCTAAAGCTAATAAGGAACATATCCAACAGTGGAATTTGCATGAATTGAAAATTCTTCATAAAAAACACCTCCTATGCTAGGTGGTCAAAATTCCATACCTCACCTCATGCTGAAGATCGATGAGGTAGCTTGCCTAGTGGAGCAGCATTTTGAAATTCTTAGGCCTTGGGTTGAGTGGATTGCTCTATGGACCAACACCACTTCAAATCTCATGCTTGATCCAATCGCTCCTCTCTTTTGCGGAGAACCTCAAGCAAAAGCTTGCTGGTTGATCCTTAGAGGAAGTGTGCAAGAAGTGGTTTTAGTGTGGAGAAAGTTGGAAGTTCAAGTAAGCTTTATTTTTTGATGGAAAAGAAATCTCAAATTCAAATCCCCTAGAATGCTTGGGAAGGCTCTTTGATCTTTCTAACACTCTTTGGCTTGATCAAATTGAGGAATGATGGTTTTGAATTGAATTTAGAGTATATCTCCCCTTGAAGGATGGATGGCATAGCTTCTTTTCCATTTTGATCCAATTGACTACAATTGAAGGTTGTTTGATCCATTTTGAGTTACCACATGGTGGGTTTGAGGCCTTGGTGGATTGCCAACCTCCCATGTGCTTGAAATTGAGTGGAAGAGGGATTTGGAATGATAATTTGAATGGGGTGGGGTTTGGCTTGGGGCCAATTGGGACCCAAAACCATTGGGTTGGGTGCACCACTCTTCATTTGGTCCCGAGCTATTAGAAAGCATAAAGTGGATATGAAGAGGTATGACCAAATTACCCATGGATTAGGTCAAAATTTGTTTTATGGCCTAGGGTAAAATGGTCATTTTACTTATTTTTCAATTTGAATATATTGTGTATGTGGAGAAACTAGGTTTTGTCAAGTTTCATGAGATTTGGAATTCATTTGATAAGGTTTGGCTCATGTTGACTTATTTAGGTCAAAATGGTTCAACTTAGGTCAAGCTGACCAATCAGTCAAATTGGGTCAAACCAAGGGTTGGATCAAGTTCATATGAACATTTGAAATGTTTTTGTGGATTTGGTTAGGTTCAATTTGGTATAGTTTTGATTTTGGCTCATTTGACTTCATTTAGGTCAAATGGGTCAAGTTGACTTTGACCCATTTGACCTATTTGGCTGGGTCATGGGTTGGTTTAGGTTAGGTTAGTCATATAGTGGATTGGTATCTTTATTTCCTAATTTTAATTTAAGTTCAAATTTGGCTCAACATGACCCTTTAGGTCAAGTTGGGTCTAAGATCAATTGGGCTAGGTTAGGTTTAGTTTGGCCAATTGAGGCTTTGGTCAAGTTTCACTAGTGATTTGGAATGAACTTGACCCATTGGTTTCAACCAATTTAGTTTAGATCAAGTTTTGACACATTTTGACTTTTTAGGTCAAGTTGGATCAACTTGGGTCAAGAGTCTAATTGGGCTAGGTTATGCTCAAATGTTGGCTTGGTCAAGTTTGATCATAGGTCATGAGTGAACTTAGATTAATGGTTTCAATCAATTTAGCCTATGGTGAAATTTAGCTATGTTAGGTTTCATTTTGGACTAAGTGTTGACTTGGTCAACCCATGGGACTTAGTTTGACCCAATTTGATTGATTGATCATCCCATGATGATTGTTGATGATGATGAGCATAGGTGACTTTGGTTCAATCCAATTTGGTTGAATTTAGCTCATAAGGGTACTTTAGGTCACTTTGGGTCAAGTGAGCCTAAGTGGGTCAAATGGCTTGGTCAAAAGCTTGATTTGAGCTGATCTTGTATATGGACTTATGATTGAAATATAAATCCATTTACAAGTGGTTTGAAGTCAAATGGGTTTTGGTTCATTTGATAATTTCATATTCAAAATATATGAAAGATTTTGTTTGATTTTGGCTTGGATTTTAAAATAAGAATTGGATTTGGTTGATTCAAATTGAATTTGAGTAGATTTGAGTTTGATTTTTGGAAATAGTTTTGATTGTTTAAATTTATATTTCATTTATATATTTGAATATAAATGAGAATATAAATGGATCATGAGAAAATTTCAAGGATTTGAAGTGGTTTAATCATGATTTGAGCTAAGTCCATTAAGAAGGATTTAAAGGACTTAGAAAAATCTGGAGTTTGGAGTTTAAATTTTTGAATTCGACTTGATTGATTTATATTTATATTTCATTTGTATATGTGAATATAAATGAGATATAAATTAATTACGACAAAGTCCCATGAATTTGAATTGATTTGATGATTAGCTAAGTCCATTAATGGAAATTAAGGACTTAAGAAAGGTTTTAGATTTGGAATTTAATTTGAGATTTGATTTGATTGATTTATATTTATATTTCATTTATATATGTGAATATAAATGAGAATATAAATGAGTTTTGAGAAAATCCCATGAGTTGAATTGGTTTAGAGTTGATTTTGGCTAAGTCCATTAGTGGAAAATAAAGGACTTAAGAAATTTCATGAATTGATTTTGACTTTTGAGTTTAGTTTGATTGGTTTGAATTTATATTTCATTTATATATGTGAATATAAATGAGAATATAAATGAATTATGAGAAAATCTCAAAGGTTTGAATTGATTTGGATCAAGATTTTGGCTAAGTCCTTAAGGGAAGATTAAGGACTTAGAAAGATTTGGACTTAGGAATTTTGATGGATTTTGATCATGGTTTTCAATCATAGATTTCAATCATGGATTTTAATCATGGATTTCAATCATAGATTTCAATCATATAGAGTTGATTTGAGTTTGGAGAAAATTAATAAGATTGATTTGGAGTTTGACTTGAAGGAAGGAAAGTGAGGAATGGTTTAAGCTAAGGTAGGAAAATTTTCTTAACAAGGCATGACTATTCTATGGCTAACTCTTCTAAGTCTCTAGGCTAGGTTGACTATCCACCTAAACTAGATGTGTCTTAAGACTAAGGAACTCTTAAAGTCTAAGAGGTGTCTTATGTCTAAGATGGAGGGGTTGAGAGCTCATCTAAAAATGAGGTCAACAATAGGTATGGTGTGACAAGGAACACACATTGGTGTTGACAAATGATCAACAACAGAGATCACAAGCACTAATAGAAACAATCTATCCCTAACCTAAGGCATAGAAAGAATCCAGAGCTTAGTGCAATGTGGCTCTACTTATGTCCAAGACATAAGAGAGAGAAAGAATCCACTAAGGGATAGTGTGTGAACCTTCCACTAGGGAAGCAGGTTCAAATCATCCACAAGGGATGAGAGGTTTGATTTGATTTGAATATCACTGAAGAGAAATTGATTTATTCAAATTCCATTGGGGAAGAGGGTTAAATTTATTTTAATTTTGGTTAGGTTTGAATTTTTAGATGAACCCTACTAGTTTGCAATAGATTGCACTAAGTAGAAGCCAGTGGAGGCTAAGACTAACTTCAGTTACCAATCCAAAGGGGTAGTCTACTAAGCACATAGTAGGACTAACCAACCAAGGGATGCCTTTGGTATGCGACAACTGTACTTGGGAAGAAAGCATAGTAGACTTACATCCTCCAAAGTAGAGATGGATTCTTTGGGGTAATCTAGAGGCAGTTGAACCAACCTAGGGTTGACTATTGAGTGAATGTTGGGGACTTAAATCAACTCAAAGATAGTCAAGATTGATTTCATTTTTAGATTTGTTTATTTTAATTATGATGGATCCCATAGGTTTGCGATGGACTGCATTGAGTAGGGGCCATGGAGGCCTAGACCTAACTTTTACATATCCAAAGGAGTAGTCTACCAACCATAAGGTAGGACTATCCAACAAGGGAAATGCCTTTTGGTATACAATGATCAAGTCTTAAGAAGAAAGCATGGGGACTCACATCTTGAAACAAGGAACCATTGGGTGATTAGTTGCTTTGGGCAAATAAATTGGACCCAGGGGCTATTGAGTGAATGCCACTTTGGGGACTTAAATCACTCAAGAATAGTCAAAGATTAAATTCTTTTTTAGTTTTTTTTGGTGGATTCTATTGGTTTGTGATGGATCATCTTGATAAGGAGCTTATAGAAACTAGACCTATCTGATTTTTGAACCAAAGGGAGTAGCTTCCGGGCCGATGGGAGAACTATCCGACCAAAGGAGTGCCTTTCAGTTTACAATTATCACTTGAAGGAAGAAAGCTTGGGGACTCACATTTTCTACTAGAAAAGATCACTGCTAGGGTGATCGATTACTTCGGGCAACAAATCAAACCCGACTTAGGGCTGCCCGTTGATTTGCGACAATCATGCTAGAAAGAATGCATCATTGTCTTACATCTTTCAAAGCGGAATGATTTCCAGGTAACCTGCTTGTGGCAAAATAGATTGAACCCAACCTAAGGGAGACTACGGAGAGAGTACCGACCCAATGATTTATCTCAACTTAGGTAGTCAAGCATTTCCTATGGGGAGTTCTGTGACCGCCTAAAGATAGGATGCACACTTGGGAAAAGGGGCCCTTTGGGGGCTTGAATTTCTAAACCACAAGCAAATTAATTTTGTTTATTTTTTTTTTTTAGTTATTTGTTTGTTTAAGTGTGGACCCTATTAGTTTGAGGGATCATCTTGAGAAGCTCATATCAACTAGACCTATCTTAGACTTACTAAACCAGGGAGAATATGTGCATCCAAACAAATTCTTCAACCTGGGGTGGCTACTAGGAAGAGGAACTATCTAATCCAAAAGTAACCGGTAGTGTCTAAATGGGGTCAAAAGGACTTGATCAAATAGAGTGCCTGAGGGATGGGGCTGGGGCTTAATCGACACCACAGAAGATGACATGGGCGGTCATATATCGATGGGTATTCAATGTGCAACTCAAGGGAAAGCGGGGACTGTCTTGTTAGCATTGTGAACATCAACCAACCTAAGGTGCCTGGGTTTGCAATCGACTAGGAAGAAAGCTGGGGACTCACATCCTATAGTAGGCATTTGGGATAGTCATCTTCACTCGGAGGTGCTATCGAGGGAGACTCTTGAGTGAATGCCACGGGGACTTAGATCAACTCAAAAATAGTCAAGAGGAAAGGAGCCTTTGAGGGGCTTATCCTGAACCTCAAATATACTCAACCTAGTTAAAGCATGACAGCTAGTTCAAAAAGAAAGCACGGGGACTCACATCTTCTTAAATGAAGTCAACAAGCTTATTGGATGGGCAGTGAAGGCTACCATACTAACAAGGCGCTCATTGGTTTTCAATGGTCAAGTTAGGAAAAATGCGTGGGGACTCACATCTTCCAATAAATGATCACTGGGGTGACATACTAGTGAGGTAGCATGTAGACCCAACCTAGAGCAACTAATGAGTGAGTGCCACAGGGGGCTTGCTCCCACATCAAATAACTTGAGATAAAAGATTTGTGTCTGTTATTGCGCATGTGCTAAAAGGAGTAGGATGCCTCTAGGGGACTCTTACCTTAAACACACTAGGGTTTGTTGAAATGGTGCCATGGATGGCAAAAGGATTCCCACTAGAAAGGATGTCTTGGGTTCTCTCACATTTAACTTAGTTATGCTAATCAAAATAGGATGCCTCTGGGGTTCTCTTACACCTATTCTAAAAGCATCAAGATTGTGTTTATGTTGTGAAGGGATAGGATGCGGGGACTCTTACCTAAACACATCACGATGAATTTAAAGACAAGCAAACAAGAAGAGAAGATTTGATGTGAATTAGATTTTTTATTCTTTTTTATTAATAATTATTTTCACATGATTTGTTTCATGGGTAATATTTCTTTAGATAGAGCCCATTAATTGGAAGCATCAAGTGTTCCCCTTTACAATCAATAAGCTAATAAGATCCTCCTTGGTAGGCCTTCTCTATGACATAGGGGCCTTCCCAAGTGGGTTCAAACTTTCCTCCCATTTTTTGATGGGAAACAATTGGTCTCCTTAGGACTAACACAAGTTCTCCTACTCAGAAAGACCTAGGGTGGACCAACTTGTTGTGAGCTTGAATCATTTTGGCTTTGTACAACTCGAGGTTATGGCATAGCTTCCAAAACCTTGAGCTCTTCTAACTACAACTTTGCATTCTCTATAGTGATCTTGTTACCCAATGCTATCCTTAGTGATGGGAGTTGAACTTAAAGGTAGAATGGCTTGGATCCATACACTAAGAAAATGGGGTAGGCGTTGGAGTGGTGTATGTGCGGTAGGCCCTGAGGCTTCAACTACTCGTTCCACTATCATTTATTATCATCAAGAGTCTTTTCAATATATGGATGAAAGTTTTTTGTTGAATGCTTACGCTAAGCCATTTTTCTGGGGTAGTAGATGGTGGAGTATCTCCAATCTATCTGTCTTCTGAAAATTGATCTTTGTGCTTTTGAATGCAATACCATTATCGATATAATTCAGAACCTATATATGATATGGTTTTAAAAAATTGAAAACATCTTTGAGCTATGACCTCTCTGGTGGGATGGCTTCGCCCACTTGGAAAAGTAAGTAGTAAGTGGCGACTAAGATGAATGATGCCCCTTGGAAGAAGGAGGATCGATTGAACAATGTCGGTACCCAACACTTAAATGTTCATGAGGCCAATGTAGGGTGTAGAATATTGGGTGGCTGATGGAGGACCACACCATGCACCAAACTCTGATGGCATCTCCTAGCTATATTCATGTAATCTATAATCATCGAAGGCCAGTAGTATTCAAGTTGCTTGATCTTCATCTTCATCTTGATTGATGCCGCATAGACTTGAGTTACCTCGGTTATAATGCCATGGGCTTCATGTTTAAACAATGCAACCACATTTGGTCAAAGGGGCAATGATATAGTGCCATCAACAAGAGCATAGAGAGCTCTGTTTCACGATGGGCTTGTGACTTTTCTTGAGGTAGTTTCGGTGTTCAAGTAATCTATGAATGGTTGCCTCAATAGCTTGTTGTCCATTTTGGCAATGATAACCTCCCCTTCAAGAGAAAGTCTCTCGATGAGTTCAGCATCAATAAGGGATAGGATTTGTCTATTTTGAACCCTTATTGAAATGGACTCATCTTCCAAACATGCCAACTCTTTGGCAAGTTTGGAGGCATCTACTACTGGTTCTGCTCGGGAACCTTGTAGATGGTGACTTTGAGAATTTGCCAACTTCATGGTATACTCATAGTAATGATGAAGCTTGGGTTTGAGAACTGGTAAGACCCGGCAATTTGTTGATGACCAAGCGAGAATCCCAAAGATGTTGATGCTCTTGACAGCGATAGTGATGGCTAACTCTCAATCAAAGCCTCATACTGCTTCATTGTTGGTGCAGGGGTTGGAAATAATGAGAATCTCATCACATCATGGTTTGGAGTTAGAAGAACTATTCCTACCTTTCTTTCACGGGAGAATAGATCATGGTGCTTCACCTTTAAGAAAAGAAGCGCACCATCAAAATACATCTCCCATCGGTTGTTGGCCTCCCAAGTTCATGATTTGTTCATGGGAGATCATCACTAAAGGAGGGTTAGCGAAGTGGGTGTCTTGTTAAGAAATCCTTATCCTTTTACGGAGGGGTACAAATGTGATATCAAACTGAGAAAGTATCATGGACCTGAGCGAGCAAACATGGATATCATTGGTTGTGTCATGAGATATTATGTGGATTCATTCTAGAGATCAAGTTCACTTTATGAGAAATATATAGTGTCAGCTTGAGATGCAAAGATCAAAGCTAGGTAATGTTTCTATAGGTGGATAGTTTTTACAGTGGATGGTGAGGTAGTAGAGTGCTCTCCTTTCCCTTCATTGGCTTGCAAATCATGATGGGCATTATAAAGGATGAGTGGCCTGAGCGGGCTAGGGCGGCTTCACCAAATACTCTTTGATGTCTTCAAGCATCTTGTCATCCCACTTGAACTTGACATCCTTCTTTGATAATAGGTGGTTTGAGATAAAAGCATCTTATATCCATTCTTGAAAGGATGTTAGTTAAACTCATAGGAAAGATGATCTTTCGGATCTATTTCTATTCCAGTAATGAACAATGAACTTTTTCCTACTCCACAAATGCACTTGCGATTCATTTTGAGGTTCTATTATCTTAATCATTCAAAAACTACTCTCAAGTCAAAGATGTGGTCTTCCTTTTCTCTGCTCTTGACTACTAGATCATCAACATAGCACTCAACCTGATGATGGATGAGTTCATTGAAGATCTGAGTCATGGCCCGTTGGTATGTAGCACTAGCATTTTAAGGAAGGCATGACCTAATAGAAGATTTCATCGGGTTTAAAGCAATGTTTCTTTCATCTTTGATACATCTTGATTTGGTTATAGCGATGATCCATCCATGAAAGAGTAGGCGCATGAGATGAGGGAATGTCCACCATTAATTAGTATAGGAAGGAAACTCATCCTTAGGACATGCTATGTTTAAGTCCCTAAAATTGATGCAAATGTGAATTTGGCCATTCTTCTTCTTAAGGGATGACACTAGCTAACCATGTAGGATATTTTCTTCCTATGAAATCAATATCGATCAATTTCTTGACTTTAGAAATGACCTATTGTTCGATTTCTAATCGCATGCATCTAGGAGCTTGCATAATAGGGGTAGCATTAGGGTCTATTGCTAGCTTATGGACTGGTATGTTAGGAGATAATCTGGGCATCTCTTCATAACTCCATGCAAAATAGTCTTTAAACTTAGTCAATAGTCTAACTAAGTCATTGGTTTCTTCTTCATTTAGCAATGAACAGATGTATGTCGTGATTTTCTTCTATCGAGGTTGATTTCTTTAAGCTTGTCTATTATTGAATGAATCTCCTCTTCAAATGGTGCCTCTTTGACTTGGAGATTATGGATCATGGTTTCTAAACACACATTCTCATAAGAGTTGGGGATGTATGAGAAGAAACTAATAGATTCTAAATTATTGGTAACAATTAGGCAATAATCTTCACCATCGACTGGACCCATTGTACTGAATCCTAGTCCCACTCTTAATTGTGCTTCCTGTTGTATTATTCCATAGCTTCTTGAAGTATTACTATGCTTGGACCATGTGAAGAACTAAACTTTTTATATAAGATTTTGAACATAAGGTAAAAAGTCAAAAGGTAATTCCATTAATTCTTTAAAGTATCCTCCTCAAGCTACATCAACTTGGGGCAGGATGATGATCCCAAAAGAACTTCTTCTCCTTCATGTCCGAAAGACTTAGGGACTTTCTTAACTACTAGAACCTTCAACTTTTGAGATGTAAGTGAGGTAAGAGCTAAGGTTCCCCTTCCTAATAGTTTCACATAAAGATTTGAATACTTTGCTTTTCTTGGAGGCACGGTCTTCATCTTTATGGGATCAAAGTCACCTCCATTGGAACCCAGAGGGGTTGGTTGGTACACTAATCACATTAGACTTGTCCTCCGAGCTGGATTCCAAGTCTATGTGAATAGTAGGGTACTCTTATGAACTGGAACACGACCTCTATTGGCTGAAGGCCAACTAGGGGATCTCCCACCTCTGCCTTATTTAGCCTCTACCTCACACGAGGTTGAGCCATCCTACCCACATGTCCATATGATGGAATGAGTGGGTGGAATGTGATATCTTGGATCTATTTCTTCTTCAATTCCCCTTTCTTGTTCACTTGGACTTTTCTTTTCTTTCATTTTTATCTTTTTTTGCTTCATTTTCTTTTTTGTTTGTATTTGCATTTGAATTTTGTCCAAGTTCATGAGAAAGGATGTTTTGAGGAAGATAGTAGGTCGCATCCTCATAAATCTCAACTTCTCTAACTAAAAATGGCTTTTCATCTTTGTTGACACGGTATTCAATTTCATCTTTTTTGAACTTGATGCACTAATGAAGGGAGGATGGAACGACCTTGTTCTGACCAAGGCCTACCAAGCAAAATATGAATGAAGTATTGAATCAATGATGTAGAACTTGGCTTGATCTTCCAGTCACCTATCTCCAAAGGTAACACTATAGAACCTAAAGCACGCTCACCTTGATCATTGAATCCTCTCAACATCATCTTATCTCCTCAGAGTGTAGAGATGTCGATCTTCAAATAGGCAAGGGTGTTTAGACTCATAATGTTCACCGATGCACTTGAATCCATGAGAACCCTAGCGAGTTTGAACCTGTCCATGTCAACTATGATGTAGAGGGGAGGGTTGTGCTCCAAGTCCCCTAAAGAAGGTCTTCATCTATGAAGGTGATCCGTTGGGCTTCTTTTGCATAATGTGCTTCCTCACCTATAGCGGTCAACTGAGCTAAGCATATTTTAGGATCAAGGAGAGCCTTGAGTGATTCCCTTCTCTTTGGATAAGACAAGGGCATCATATATTCTTAGCTTAGATGGCAACTTTCTTAGATGAAAAGGATGTTGTAGCCACCTTTGCTAGTCTTCCATAAGCATATCCAAGGTGGAGCATCCTGGAAGGCTTCGATCTTCATTACCAATGACTTGTTTCCCTATCTTGAGGTGCCTAGGAGGTAGAACCTTGCCACTGGAGGTTAACTTGATCTCTTGTGGGGGTAATGGAAGGTTCTACTTGCACATCAGGCTCACCTACAGCTTCACCTATGGGACCCTCAGAATTGGATGATTCCAAGTTTACTCAAGGTGAACCCAGTATTGAGTTAGAAAGTCCAACTCGAATCAAAAGATGAAGATCAGTTGTTATAGTTATTTGACTTGAAGAGTTATCATTAGGAATAGAAGAAGACAACCCATCGAGTGACATGATGTAATTCAAACTAGCTTTATTCTTAATTTGGAGGTACAAAGTAGAAGTCAGTAATGAGTGAGTGGAGTAAGGATTTGATGCCCTTATTATAGAGTTATACTAGTAGAAGAAATAGAAGAGCTAGTTGAAATGGAAGAAGTCACGAGTGGAAGCTATGGTGAAGGATGGAGGCTGGTGGTTGGTGGCTATGGTGGCTATCCGGGACACATCTTTGTTGTTCTCTTCTTGAGCTCCCCTTTCCTAGAGTTGGCACGCAACTTGCAAACCTTCCTTGGTGTTGGAGGTTTGAGCTTCAGCTACAAGGAAAGCTTCTTGATCTTTTGGATGATCTTAGAGGTTTTAGATAGAAATATCCCAACCTTCTTTAGTTTTGGTAGGATCACATGTATCCCAAGGATTACCCTAATGGAGTGGAAGGTTGTTCCACAAGGTATTCCTTTGGGATAACTACAACACCGATCTTAAAACTGTGTTCAAGCTGGTCCTTGAATGTGAAGCAATCCTCTAAAACATGGCTATATGGTGGTAGGGAAAAAGTTTGGATCATGACTTTTGCCTACTTCCTCAGTCTCTAGGCTCAGCTAAAATTAGGTTTCTTTAAGAGATTCTTAAAGATTTTCGATTACCTCCCTCTTAAAAAAGAATAAGGTTTGTTTAACTTATCTAAAGTGGGTGGACCATAGCTACCAGCGTGGGTATGCATGTGTTGGTGGTATGGTGAGGCGTGTGTCTTGGTGTGGAGGTTGTGGTGGAGGCCAATAGGGCTACCTCAATGGAGGTTGCTGAGGTCATGGTCTCTCAAACTGATCTCTAGTTGGCTGCTTCCCCTTATCAACCACTACTGCACTCCAAGTTTCTTCTCATAGACCTTCTGTAGCTTCTGCTTAGGCAAGTGATCTTGAAAAGGCAACTGTTTGGCCTCTCCTTGTAGACTAGCCACTTTGTTGATTAGCTTCTCAAATGTCTTGATAGTGAAGCCCTTAAGCATGAAGGTCGAATGGATATTCTTCAAGAGAATCTCAATGGCATGTTGTTGGCTTGTTCACACTTCATACTCAGGTTACACCATCAGAGAATATAATAAATAAGGGACTCATCGGGGTGTTGTTGTACTACAATAAGATCACATACAGTAACCCTTTTGCTGAGCTCAAACAAACCTCTTGATGAAGAGTTGCTTTAACAGTAAATATCTTTTCTTGGACGTTGGGCAGTTGACATACAATTAAAAGCAATACCACTAGGCTACTAATGAAAAGGCAAGAAAGTAAAGCATCTCTGCCACTTATGTTGCAATAACAACTGGCCTGAAATGTGTTATGCTACCTTGGGTTTCCACTACCATCAAAGCTTTTGAAGGAAGGAGGCATGAAACCCTTGGAATATTGGATAGCATCAAATTCCTCGGGTAGGGTCTACCCTTTGGGCGATGATCCTCCGGGCTTGAGCCAAAGCTTCCTTCACTCTTTGCTCAACCATGGATTTTATGTTTTTTTCTTGTATGGAGGTACTTTCCACTTCCTTCTTATATGTAGTCTTGCTCATGAGGTAGAGTCTTGGCCGGGTCCAAGACATGCACTTCGGTGACTTTGGGGAGAAAGATGAACTAAAGGGCTTATTTACGAAGCTTCTGCTAACAAGTCCTATAACATGCCAATCTAATCTTGCTCATCTCTTGGCGAGGTGTTGGGCTAATTTGGTGTCTTCTTGATCAACCTTATCACCTTCCATGGCTTTGTTCCCAGAAGAGATCCCTAATGTCAACCATGCAGACTCTAATTGAGTCCTCCAATAAGTCATCTTCATTAGGATCGAAGCTGACTTTCTCTTCATTCGATGTCATACCCAAGATTTCTTCTTCTCCATGAAATAATGTGCAACTATCTCATCTAAAGAATGATCCATTTGGTAGGTACAAATAGTTTAGGAGTGTGATCACTCGTTGTGAGAGGCACAGACCTATCACTAGAGAGTCAATCTATGTGGACTTGTTCTCACTAGATGAAGACATCCCTCATTGTTAGTGGCTATGAGGGGGTAACAATCCTAGGATGTTCCACTTCACTAGTGCTTTGGTCATCGGAATATCTAAAATCACTTGTCACCATCTCACATCTCTGTATGGGTGGAGTTGGTGAAGGATGACCAGATGCTTTGGGGTCACCACTCCTTCCACGGAGAAGGTCGAGGAGAGCTCGGCCATAATGGGTGGTGTAGAAGGGTAGGATCCCTTGGCCATGGCAGATCACCAATGGCTTTTCCCTAAGCCTTCATGGCCTTAGATGGAATGAGATGATGTAACCTTTGACGATGGGATGAGGGGTAGAGCTGGGGTGGAGACACCACCAACTCTCTCATAGGAGCTATCCTCTATGATGACTAGTCCAGTGAGGATACTATCAGTATGGTCAGCGTGGGTAGCATGGTGGAAAATCAATGGAACTAACGGCCGAACCTCCCTCTCCCTACTTGGTAATATGTTGTATGGGCCTCTCGGGCCTCTCTCACAGAAAGTGCTTCCCCACTTTGGGGATGATGGATCAAGATCAAACTATGTTTAAATTGAGCTCATATGCTCCACCTACAGCGTATAGATGGGAGGCGGCATATGACCTCCCTCTTAGTGGCTAATGCACCAGGAGGTGATGAGCAGATCCTATTAACATCCTCTCTACACTAGAGAGGATGGAACTAGTTTTTGTAACGTGGTGAAGTAACAATGAGAACTCCTCAGCGCGTCCCCTCAACTCTGATCTGGTGTGCTTGCTCATGATATAGTTCTTATTCCTATGTTTGTATGGGTAGGATGGAGGAGTGACCCATACTCAAATGTAGGGGAGGAAAGCCACGAGACCGGGGAGCCTTACCCTTAGAGGGCAGATGAGATGGCACTAGCCCTCACTAGGGCACTTGACTACTACAATCAGGCTGGTCTGCACTATATAATTGAAGCATTGGCACTTCTTTCCTCTTAAGGAGACAGCAGTCAGGAGGAAAGTCAATCGATGATTCCAATGGTTCACTAATTGTAGTGAGGAGTGCCCTCACAAGTAATCCACTCCTCAATCCCAAAAGTGAATGGGATGCATATGGTCTAGATGAGGAAGTTGGCTTGATCCAAGCCAAATCCATGGGGAATGTAAAAATGAACTTGAGAAGCCATTTCAACAATTGTAAGGGAAAATTGAATGTATGCTCACTTGTAAGAATAATGAAAAATGAGTTTGTATTAGATTTCTGTCTTTATAGATTTTTGAATTTGAATTTAAAATTTTGAACCCACATCCAACAACTTAGAAGTGTTAAGTGGGGTTGAAATGGATTTGATAAGATTGATGAAAGAGGAATTTTAAATATGAATCCAACGTCAACAAATTTGGGTATGTTGAAATATGAATATAAAATTTTTAATAAGGATCCTTCCATAGGTTCATGTTTGTTTGAACTTGAATTCTTTATTTGAGGACCCTTTCCTTTAACAAATTTGGGTATGTTAAAGTAAGGGTCAATTGATTTTATTTTTGTTTGGTGATTTTGGAATTTTACTTACTAAGAAAATTTAGGTATGCTAAGTGAAATATTTGAAGAAAGTAATTATTTCTTTTTTGTGAATTTTTTATTTTTATTTTTGGAAAATTGGAATTACTTAGCAAATTTAGGTATGCTAAGTGAAGAACCCAAGTGTGTTTTGTTTGATTTTTTGAAAAAATATTCTTAGCAAATTTAAGTACGCTAAGAAAAGCCTAAGTGTTTTATTCTTATTTTGATGTTTTGATCTTTGAAAAGGTAGGATCCTTAGAAAATTTAGCTATGCTAATGAAATCTTAAGTGTTTCATTTGTTTTAACATTACCAAATTTGGTATGCTAAAGATGAAGTCCACTTGGTTTTGTGAAATGGAAATTTCACTTAGCAAATTTATATGCTAAATGAAACTCAAATGGTGTGTTCAAAATTTTGATTTGTTTTAGTTTTGAAAATGGAAACTTCTCCTTAGAAAATTTGGTATGCTAAGGAAAGAAGTTCCAAAGGTGTTTGAGATTTTTGGTTTTGACTTTGGAAACTTCACTTAGAAAATTTGAGTATGCTAAATGAGGTTCCAAAGAGTTGTTTGAAAATTTTTAAAATATGATTGTTGATTTTTAATTTTGGATTTGGAAACTTCACTTAGCAAATTTGAGTATGCTAAATGAAGTTCCAAAATGTGTTTGAAAATTTTGAATTTTGAATATGGAGACTTCACTTAACAAATTTGGGTATGTTAAATGAAGTTCCAAATGTGTTTTGAAAATTTTTTGGATTTTGGATTTGGAGACTTCACTTAACAAATTTGGATATGTTAAATGAAGTTCCATATATGTTTAGAATTTTAAAAATGTGATTGTTTAAGTTTTAATTTTTATGAAAAAGAGGACTTCCATTCAACAAATTTGGGTATGTAGAATGGAGATCAATCTTATTTTGAAAAAGTGAAAATTTTATTTTATGTGTGATTATTGCTTTTGAAGAGAGAATTCCAACTTAATCATATGTGGAATATGTTTAGTGGGA